>CAXHKG010000194.1:0-80472 GCA_964016985.1 Anodontia alba
AAAAATCTATTTTTATCTCCTGTGACTTAGATGTACAATGGACCAGAAGCATTTGAACAACTTAGAGGACCAACCAAGGAACATTCCAGTGAAGTTTGGTCAAAATCCTAACAGTGGTTTAGGAGATGTTATTTAAGAAATTGTTTAGGGACACACGGATGGATGCATGGCTGGACAAGGGACAAAATGTGATCACAAAAGCTCACTTTGTCATTACATTTGTATGTGACAGATGAGCTAAAAATCACCAGCTTCATCTGATTGCAGTTGTATTGAGAGGTCACAGATTTGGGGAACGTACTGAAATGTTAGGGGAGTTTCTCCTCTACAACTTTTACATGTATCATGGACAAAATTTCACTCGCTTACTCGCTTACTATTTATGAATTAATTGCATTTTGAAAACATAAATCATCAGAGTTTAAACTGCTTAGAATTTTTTTTTATGTTTTAGTATACTGATAGATATCAATGAGATATAATCAATGAACTTGCCAGATTCCACTTTCCCAACCTCTTTATAACTCTACCTTTTAGTAACACTGTCAGTGAAAATTTGTTATTGCGACCAAACCATTTTTGGAATTCATCTTTGAACAGTGTTATAAGCAAAACCTTGTTAAAACTGACCACGTTTTATATGGAGATCGTGTATGTTTCAACCTTTGTCACTTTTCTATATTATAATCTATACACTTTTGGAATTCAACACTGAACAGTGCTCTGTCCAAAAACTTGTTATAACCAAACATGTTTTAAAAAGAATGTGTAATCTAGAACCATGGTTACTTTTCTTTATAATCTATTGGTTCCAAAGATTTTTGCAGTGTTTTATACGGGCATGGAAGCCAAGCTGTTACCTTGGCCATATGAACAACTATATGTATACTTATTAATTTTCATCTCCTTGTTGCTCATAGCTTTGGTAGGAGTTTCAAAAGGCCATTGAGTTATGAGGGAAATCAGCGGAAGGGAGAGAATGACCGTAGAAAATATTTCATGATCAATCTCCACGACAGAATGTTGCCGACCTCGGCGGGGGTTGAAACCGCGACCTCCTGGTCTCCAGTCGGACGGCGCATCCAACTGAGCCACACGTTTACTGGGCAGGCTTAGTCCTCTAAGCGGTTAACCAGTATTGTGCGCATTCTTTCGCCAGAAACTGACAACTGCCCTTCTTGAATCAGCGGAAGGGAGAGAATGACCGTAGAAAATATTTCATGATCAATCTCCACGAAAGAATGTTGCCGACCTCGGCGGGGGTTGAACCCGCGACCTCCTGGTCTCCAGTCGGACGGCGCATCGAACTGAGCCACCGAGGCCGGCAAGACTCAACTCAATAAAACCATGGAAAGTCTGGCATATTCATATCTTGTGTGATTACCTGACTTCCTAGGGAAGATTGTCCATAGAATAATTCATGAACAGCTGAAAATTTTTCATGAAAGAATGATGCCAGACCAGAGCATCAAATCCATGCATCCTTCTGATTTCTAGTGGAGGCTAATTCATATGAGCCACCACCCTGACTTATAGGGATTTTAGTAGGGCTGGGTACCACTAAAAATAAAGTACCACTGTATTTAGCAGAGTACCGCGATATGTATCACGGTATACCGCAACAGTATTAAAGTTTGCAGATGTCATTGTGAAATTACCAGCAGTTGTGGCCATTTGGTTGATATGCCAACATCTGATGGTCTGTAAGTTTAGACCACCACATTCATCTGTGCTGAGTTTTATTTTTAATGAAATATTGATTTACTCTGTATTTTGTAATAGAAGTTTATATTTTAAATTAAGAACTCAGCAGTTGCGGACGGAGACTGGAGATACAGTTAGGACCATAAGTCAGCAGTTTCCAGCACTTAATGTTAAGTAACACCTTCCTGCTTATTATCAATTTATAACTGCATACTTGCTTACATCCCTATAACTGCTGTAATAATTTAAGGTATCAACATGTATTGTTAAATATACATGTATTTACAACAACTAATGTTGCAGGTATAATTATTTCACCTCATCCATTGTCTTAGACATTAAGGGTTACCGTTTGCAAATGAAATTCAATGGTTTATAACTGAAGCACACCATTCAAGCTGTTTCAACGTCAACTGTTTCAATGTTTTGGAGATTTATGGTTTTCTACAATAGGCTGTTGCTAAAAATGGAATCATCAGAATACCATAGTGCAGGCAAGTGTACCACGGTACATACCATGCCAAAGAAATACCACGGTACGTACTGGTATTTTTGCACACCCCTAGATTTTAGTACATAGAATTATAGCAATATAATATAACATTCAATTCATTCAATTTTTATTGACAACTGCTCTGTCAGCCACACAAGTTACGGTACATACTGGTATTTTTGCACACCCCTAGATTTTAGTACATAGAATTATAGCAATATAATATAACATTCAATTCATTCAATTTTTATTGACAACTGCTCTGTCAGCCACACAAGTTAAAGTAATATAATGAGATAAAAAATGAAAGGCAATATACAAAAACAATCTTTCAAACCACCTATAAGTGTATGATTTCACGGAAATATACAAGAAATGAATTGCATTTTCACTGACAACTTCCTGTGCAACAAGTATAGCTGTAAACTCACTCATCAGAGGGCTGAGGTTTTTACCAAAATATACTAAAATTAACATCAAATTAGGCAAAACATGAGAACTAAAAATAACTGGCTTGCGCTGTCAGGATGTTGGAAGTGTTTCTCATTCAACAGTTCATTGTCAATCTTGTCAATTCTGGTACTGTTTTGTGTTTGACCACAGAGGATTTGTCAATAAAAACTGGACTGAGTTTTTATGTGCAAAATGTGATACTGTGGAAAGCCTGACCACTATACAGGCTGGGAAAAATTTACAATACAGAAGATTAAATGTATATAAATATCAATTTATTATAATTTCTGCGTATTAGTTAAAAAATAACATGATAATCCTCCATTACATTTAACCGTATTTAACCTAATTACTGCACATAACCCTATAAGTGCACAGTCAAGCAATTTCTTAGTCTTTATAATGTAAGGTCAATGTGAACAAGTACAATTTACTACCCACTGTTGTGTTTAAATAGCAGGATGAGGGGCAAACAGTGTAGAGCCTGATGAGACCCACATTTTGTGGAGTCTCATCTGCTTCTACACTGTTCGCTCAGGCCTGTCTGAACAAATACATACAGTAAAGTATAATATATGGTAAGAGTCATGCTCAAACAGACAGGTAAAATTACGACGGTATCTTCAGTGATTACTAATCGATTATCTATCCCAATGGCAGTGCTGATAATCAATTATCTTTTCAGCTCTGATACCCATTGTATACCGAATAGACTCTCCCACGCTATATATTGGAAGAGTCCAATTTCAATTTAGGTACCTCCGGCTATGAGATTTACATATTTCTAAAAGAAAAAGGGCTACACTATTTGCAAACAGTTGAGACCCTGATCAGAAACTGCATTCTGTGGTGTCTGATCTGGGTTTGCATTCTTTGCCAATTACCCTTTCACGGGTATCCTGACTACAATGCCTTATGGGGTAATATATTTGCTGGCTGTCACAATATATCTAAATTAAGATATTAACTTATTAAGGTTACATAAATAAAATAAAAACCAATAAATGACTTTATATATGATGGCTGTCACAGCGAACTTTTGCTGGAGACAGCCAGCTGTCTAGGGAACTTTTGCTGGTGACAGCCAGCTGTCAATAGCCACTTCCAAACAAAAAGCTATTTTGTAAAACTTTCTAAGACTGATAAGTTTGATAGCCTTTTCGTTTTCATATTCATTTTTGTAATCTGAAAATCAAAAGATGGTCTCCAGTCGGACAGCACATCCAACTGAGCCACCGAGGCCGAGAATAAAATGTCAGATCCTATTTTCTAGGGAAAATATCATGAGTATGTCATCTATTGAATTTGCCCATTTACCACTCGAGCCCATTTTTATTTCCCCAGAAAACGGGATCTGGCATTTTATGCAAAACAGGATTTGACATTACATGCAAATTGTCCCCACTACAGACAATTTACATGAATTGTCAAATCCCTGTTTTCTGGGAAAAAAAAAGAAATAATACTTCAAAATGTTGTCTAAGCGTGTGGAGAGGTTATTCAGTCTAAAATTGGTTAGTGAAGGTATCTAATGCTTAAGGAGCACACTCTAGGTAAAATTTTCAGCAGGTAACATATTAACATATTTTTTCTTATATGCCCCAGAAAACAGGTTTCAACTTTCATCATGCAAAGGTCTGCAATGTAGAAAATTCTAAGAAAATTTCAAAACCTATTTTCTGAAAAAATTTCGTCAATCTTTATATGCTGAAAAAGCCTAGAGAGTAGTAAAGGTTAATTCTTTAATGTAATCTCAAAAAATCAAACTGTAAGAAAGAATATCAAATGCCTGTATGTAATGGAAAAATATTAGCCGGCTGTCAGGAGCATTTTGGTCTCCTGCCAGCTGGCTGTCACTAGACCTAAAATGCTCCTGTCAGCCGGCTGTCATAAGTCCTAAAAGGCTCCTGATAGCCGGCTGTCAGGAGACACTTCCCTTTTAAAATGTGTCAGTAAAACTGTCATGAAAAGATGCTACTTTTAGAGTACTAAGTTGCAGACACTGACAGCAAACAAACTGCTAACTAAACACAGCAGACTCAAATCAGACTGCACGGATCAATTTTAGCACTTGCTAACTTGCTAAATGCTGGTTAATTACCTCAAAAAAAAAAAGCAAGCTGCAATTTCCATCACTTGTTAATTCTAGCAAACTGGAAAGATTCTTTTTAATTGGCGGAATGTGAGGCATTGCTGCTTAAGTTTTGCAATTTCTTTTCCAAAAGCAATGGAAATATTTTCTTATTTTTCCCAGGAGACAATTTGCATGTAATGTCAAAACCTGTTTTCTGGGAAAAATAAGAAAATATTTTAAAATATCTGCTGAAATTTTTAACCCAGCGTGCTAAGATTTAACGCCACATTTAACAGTGTTTACAGTGTGAAAAAGCAAGTTGGCTGAAAGGTTTAGCAAGTAAAAAATAATGCCACTTGCTAATTTTAGCATGCTGTCAAAAGAGTTAAACCTGAGCCCTGGACTGCAAGACTCAGTGCTTGCACTAACTGTCAAAATTAGGAAGTCCCAGGACTTCCTCGCTCAAATATCTGGAATTCCTGGCGATCAATGTTTTTCACTCACTTTCAGGAATTCAACCTCAATATTCTTCAACTCTCATTTACTGAGTAAAACTGCCATTCTTAAGCTAAATAACACATAAATTCATTCTAAATTTTTGTTATAAATGACTAAATATCTTAAAAAGTTGGGAGTCCCAGACTTCCTGGCAGTGTTATCAGGATCTACACTGTTTGCCATTCAGTCTACATCTTTAAGATTCATCAATCTATGGTAAATCAACACTGTTCACATTTTAGGATGATTTCACTATTACTATTTTTGGGTCACAGGAGTTTAAGGGTATAAATCAATGGTATTGTGTCCTTACTTCCATTTTTGTACCAAGCAGTTATAGGCCAGCATCGAGGATAAATATGCCTTTAAAATAAGCTACAGTAGCGGTCTCTGTCATAATGTAACAGTCTGCCAGGGATGCGCTCAACCATCTGGGCACTGAATACGATACGCCGAAAGTTTCTATTCAAAACCTCTGCCCAGCCTTCAAAATGGTGTTTGTCTATACTACTTGTGTTTGTAAGTGATTTAAGAATAACTATGACTTCAAACGAGTGTGACGACAGGTATCTGAACATTAAAGTTTTACCTGAAACTCCGCCGGGATATATGCTACTACAGAAGTGTCGTCGCCATCGTTTACCTGTGCAAACGGTGGACGATGTTTTGGTGAACAGTCTCAAAACAACAGAATCTTGGCTGCAATAATGGTACATGTATGCTATAAGTGATAGTCTGAAGTATTCTAGGAATATTTTGTCGATGAGGATGAAGTTCATGATGAGGGTCCGTTATTTGGCTTCATGACGTCGCATGGTGCAGCTGTAACAGCAACTACGCCAGGTCCAGGATTATTTGGAACACGTATTGTGTTTGAGGGAATTGACATGGTATTTGCAGTGCCATATCCACTAATCTGGCCTGACCTTGCTAAGGAATCGGTTAATCGGAGACGATCGCGCGTTTGGCCATCACAAAAACCTGTGAATGATTTCATAGCTGATGGATGTACCCTTGTTCCAAAAGGAAGTAAAGGAAGTTTACTTGAAGACTATGAATGGCGGATATCATTTACTGGGGAGCTTAGATTATCTAGAAGTCTTTCATTTGTTCAAAGAGAAATTATTCATGTTCGTAAAGCGCTCATTTCAGAACCCCAAAATAATTTAGAATTCAGATGGGCTGATATTGAATTAACAGAAAAAATTGAGTCCTTCCAGTTTTTAAACTTGTTGTTTCGCGAAAGTGAAATAATTGATCAAGATAATTGGGCCTCTCAAAATATCGTCCATATGCTGTTTCATTTGATTTATAAATATGTACAGCATTTAGAAGGCGGTTTTTTGAGTCACTACTTTATTAAAACAAGGAACATACTTGAGAACTACAAAGCTTTGTCAGACGAAGAAAAAGATGCTGTATTATATACTTTAAAACAGATAAGAATCAATCCTCTGGAGCAAATCCTTCAGCAAGAACACTATATTAGTATCGCACCGGAGTCTCATAAAGTGGTATTTTCTCCTTTTGTTGAAGGTTAAATCAATAGGATATGTTTCTCCATATCTATATGTGAATACATTAGTTACACTTACAAAGGCTCGTTTGTTCGAGAAATCTTATGTCCCAGCACACATTTATGGTACGGATGCGCTGCAGTTTTATCAAAGCTTTAGCGATGATACGTTTTCAGATGAAGAGTATATGGATCTATTTGTACAGCGGCACTAAGTTGTCACCGTGTGGTTATGTCAAAAAAAAGTTCTGGAATATTTAGAAAGCATGCATATTTTAATGGTCACGAAATTAGAAAGTACACTTATAAATTTATTTGGCACAAGAACGTATGCGGATCTTCTGGTGATATTTGCGAGAACATTGATTGTAAACGTACATGAGAGAACGGGGTATACTGCTTGGAGTCAACTTCCTAAACATGCAAAACAACCGTACCGAGACGCACATAGAATAGATGCATCTAATATACAAATAATAATCGATATGTTGAATACGCTTGTAAAGTTTGGAGATAAACTACATCTTTTGATTGAATTCTTGAAGACTTTCCTGATCTTGAAGATGCGATTCCGAAATATTCAAATAATCAGGACCAGTTTGATATTAAAGACGATTTACTGAGTGAACCTGAAGTACTGTACGACAGAAAAACATACATAAACAATGAAATACATTTGGCCAAAGAGTTATCCGAGAGAAATGAGTTTGATGTTTTATTTGATGTTTCAGTTGATGAATTGTCTTCAGAAAATACAGTTTTGGATATACAAGCTGAAATGCAAAAAAAAGTAAGAGAAAAGTCCAGGGAGTGTCACAATCACAAACCGAGCCCTTCCCAGACACCAAGAGGAAGAGAAAACCGACAAATCCAAACAAGCACAAATCGAACAAACGTACGAAAAGCACTAAGATTAGCTCTCTCTTCCTCAAGAGAGGTAATCGCAATGCTAAAAGGATTGAAAAACACAAGAACAAAATGACACAAGGTAAGACATAAAACAAATCGCCTCGTAGAATAAACCACAAAGCAACAAAGAGTAAGACTAACACCGGGACCACCGCCTTAGAACGGTCAGTAAACCACCGGGGGGGGGGGGGGGGGCGGGGTTTAAAGCACTTTTACAGCTAGCCAACTTCACCCTGGGTCTCGATGCTACGCTTAATACCGAAATACATAAAAATTCGGTTCGCATAAAGGCTCCCAACTCAGTCAATGCATCAAAGCAAAAACATAAAAATCAAATTAATCACTATAATAAACAAAGACGAGACTCATAGCTAATTCTATTGTATGCCAGAGTAAATGAAAACCAATAGTTGAACCACGGTGGGCCAAGCCAAAGACATATCGTCAAGCCCCAACCCACTGGTTAAAGTTTTACGAAGAAGCCGTCATTGAGTCTGAGGCCCGAACCGCCGTCGTGCAATTAAAGAGTGAAGCATAGCCATCAACAATGAATGGGTTGACAACTAGGCAAACCACCGATGAGGAACTACGGGTGGAAGAAGAAAATATCGACGAAACTCAACACCGTGACACTTTAGTGGACGAAACACAAACTGAATTCGCATCCGCCTATCAAGATATTCCCATTGGAGATCATGATTCAGAGCAAACAACTGACCAAACAAATCTCCATATAACATTGAACGGTGTCGAGGTCATTTATGAATATCTACGGACAAAGAAAGAAGAGTATACCGAAGCAGATTTGTGGAAAATAAGTAGAACGTTATTGAAAGATTATTACCAGATGAAAGCATTTCAGGAAATAAAGATGGAAGATAAAGTAAAAATGATAAGGAATCGACTCGAAATTAAAGTAAATAACGAGAGAAGGAAAGGTATTTTAGTGTCTTTTGAAATGCTGGAATCACTGTATGAACTATACGAGTCGCAGTTCCGTTCGAGATTTAGAAAACAACTAGACTTCGAATCAGATACATTCTTCATTGATATAGTTTCTAATGATGATGTACGTATAATCTATATTACTGCAGATAAACTACTTTTGGATGATATGATAAACACTTTACACTTGCCGATTCAACGGGTTATTCGAATTCCAATTAAAACACTGGGGAAAAATGGTTTAATTCAGAGTGTAAACCTTTTAAATCTATATTTAATTAAATAAATTTAAAAATAGTGTATTGACATATATTTCAATTTTATTTTGTCCAAACTTTGACAAATACTTGAATAATGTGCATCGTGATTAGGGCATTTCCTGGGTATCTTCAATTACAATTTAGTTTTTAACTGCACTACCTTATAATATCACTGTTATCTATTTAAAACTTGTTTCGTATTTTTAAATTTTTATTAATCCATGTTCGACTGAATCAACTTACCCCACACTATATATCGAAAGAGTCGAATTTGAGTTTTAGATGTGTCAGGCTACATGATAGAGATATTCCTAGAGAAAAACGGCTAAACTATTTGCATTATGTGGCGTCTGATCTGGGTCTACAATTTGCAATTACTCTTTTCGGGACCACAGACCAAAATGGCTTAAAACGTTTAGTGCTACTATGACATAATGGTGCATTGTGTGTAAATATGTGTCAATATGCAAGACAAAACGTAATGTCTGAAAATTAATAGATTTGCCTTGTCAACGTAGGCATTCCCTGAATGCCTATTTTGTATTGGCGAGTTTCCAGCATGCATCACACACGCACGCATGAATAGCTTGTTGTTATTTCGTTTCGATTTTTATAATAACAGTCTTTGTATTAACCTTCATCTCGCACGACCCGATAAGGAATTTAAGAAAATATTAGTTATTTTACCTATATTATAAGAACAGTAACTGTTAATGTAAATCTCACCTTTAGGCTTATTAGCTCACCTGGACCGAAGTCAGCTTATGCTGCCGTCTTTCGTCCGACCGTCCGTCCGTCTGTCCAGCGAACAAATGGGTAATTTGATGGCTAAAATTATAGACAAAATCAATGTATTTCAATGAGATTTATTCCGTAGACCCTTAAAATTGAGGTTTTTATGTGGCTAAACAACTGTTATGAGTCTAAAAATTAGCCACCTTACTTGTCCTTCCGTCAGTTAGCTTTTCACACTTTCAACAACTCCTTCCTAATCGTCGAATAGATTGAATCGAAACTAATTTATTTTGAACTTCTCCTCCTGAACCGAAAGGTCAATTGACCTGAAACTTGGTAGGTAGTATCGGGGCCAATTATACATCAAAAGTAGCTAAAATCATTCTAATCGGAAATCCAAGATGGTCGCCATGCCTGCCATCTTGAAAATCTAACTTGAACTTCTTCTGAATCGAAAGGCCAATTGACTCAAAACATGGTAGGAAATATTGGGGCGACTTGTAGATCAAACATAGCTAAAATCGTTCCGATCCCTAATCCAAGGTGGCCGCCATGGCCGCCATCTTGAAAATCAATTTTGAACTCCTCCTAAATCGAAATTCCAATTAAACCGAAACTTGGTAGGAAATAATGAGGCGAATCTTTTTAACAAATTCCGTAAAATTATTCCGATCCAAAATATAAGATGGCCGCCATCTTGAAAATCTATTTTGAACTTCTTCTCCTAAACCAAAAAGCCAGTTGACTCGAAACTTGGTAGGAAGTACTTGGGCAACGTGTAGATCAAAATGGCTAAAATTGTTTCGATCCAAAATCCAAGATGGCCGTCCTGGCCGCCATCTTGAAAGTCTATTTTGAACCTTTTATCCTGAACCGAAAGGCAGTTGACTCGAAACTTGGTAGGACGTACTTGGATGACTTAGATAGATAAAATCGCTAAAATCGTCCCAATCGGATATCCTAGATGGCCGCCAAAGCCGCCATCTTGAAAATCTATTTTGAACTTCTTCTGCTGAACCGAAATGCCAGTTGACTCGAAACCTAGTGAGAAATATTGGAGCGACTACTTGAAATCGTTCCGACCTGAAGTCCGGGATGGCCGCTCTGGCGGACATCTTGAAAATCTATTCTTCTTCTTCTGAAACAGAAGGCCAGTTGACTCAAAACTTGGTAGGAAGTATCTTGGTGACTTGTAGATCAAAAATAAGTAAAATTGTTCCAATCGGATATCTAAGATGGCTGCCATAGCCATCATCGTGAAAATCTGTTTTGATTTTTCTTCTCCTGAATGGAAATGCCAATCGGAAATTCAAGATGACTGCCACAGACGCCATCTTGACATATATTTTGTGACTCTTCTCCTTAACCGTAAGTCCAGTTAACTCCAAACCTTCATTGGAAGTACCGCGGTGACTTGTAGAATGAAAATAGCAAAATAGTTCAGATTGAAATTCAAGATGGCCACCATGGCGGCCATCTTGAATTTTTTTAACTTCTTCTCCGAAATGCCAATTGACTCGAAATTTGGCAGGAAGTATCAAAGTGGGTCCAGAGAGATGGACAGATGGACAAAAATACGGACGTACGGATGGAATAACTCTTAGGGTAATACATAAATTCTCACAAAAATTATCAGGACATTGAGAGACCATGACCGTACTTTTTTTTATTCAAATATGAATCATAACTCATTTATGGTTGCAGAGATATGGCTCTAGACAAACAAACACTGCTTATTTTGACTATGTCAAGGGCAATATCAATTTTGAAGAAATTATCAAGCTATTGAAACCTCATGGCTATTATCTTTTACCCAAAATATGAATTAAATCTCATTAACGGTTACAGAAATATGGCTCCAGACGATAAAACATGCTTACTTTGTGTCAAGGGCAGTAACTCCTAAGGTAATCAAGTAATTTTAAAGAAATTATCTAGATAATGAAACATTACAGCCATTATATATTATTCAAAATATTCATCAAATCCCAGTAATGTTTACAGAGATATGGCTCTAGACGGACAAAATGGCTTATTTAACTGTGTCAAGGGCGATAATTCCTAGGGCAATAAGTCGATTCTTAGAAATTGTCAGGAGTTTGAAGTCTCATAACCATTATCATTTAAACAAAATACAAATCAAAGCTCCTTTACAGTTACAGAGATATGGCTCCAGACAGACAAAAATAGCCTTTGCACTGTATCCTCCTATTAGAACTACGTCAAGGGCAATAGCTTTCAAATGAGTTTGTCAATTTGAACGAAACCATCCGGATGTAGGCACATTATTACTATAATCACTGTAAGCCTGTACACCTAGTATGAATAAAATCTGACAAAAGATAGCATAGATATGGCTCCGGACGTATATAAAGGTTTTATATATTTGAACTATGGCAAGGGCAATAACTCCTAAGTAAGTAGGTCGATTTTTGATGAAATTGTCAGGAATTTGAACGGCTATGGTTATTATCCTTCACCTAAAGTATAAATTAAATCTGATGAATGGTTACAGCGATATTACTCCGGACAGGGGGACGGACACACAGACAACGCCAAAACAATATCCTTCCGCCCTCGGCGGGGGACAATCAGTTTTATTGCTACTCAGTTTCGTGTTCGTAAAAAAAAACGCCAATATGTTTCCTTCGCTTTTTCAGCTTGAGTGGGACGTCGCGGAATAGCTTGTCATGTGCCCAGCAGACAAAATTGATCTCATCAAAGCATGTAGCAGATGAAAGGGTTCCCGGTCGCGGTCCTGCAAGAACACCTCCCTGTCAAAGCCTTTAAAGCTCATGTATTCAAATGTTGAGTTATTAAAGGGTAAATAGCTTCCATTTAGAACTGTATATGTCATACTGTGACAGTCGCCGTAATCCGAGTTACATTGTCCTGTGTTCGTGAAGTTCTGAGATTTCACTAACAATAATAGTTCGTCTGTCATTACTGACAATGACCAATCTTAATCACATGCGAGAAATGCTACTCTTTGTGTGTTCTAAGATGGCTAATTAGACCAATTCTAGCTCTAAACTGTCTGTTGCAGATGGAACAACAGAGGCCAGAGCAAGACAGCTCTGGCTTTGCGTTGTGCACATTTCTGCTCGGCTTCGCTGATTATTTTTGCCTCATATTCGCTAGCCCTTTTCTGATGAGGCCTCGCCACTTTGCTCGGTCCTGTGCAATTTGTTCCCATGCCTCTGTTGGTATGTTGAAATCCATGTGGGAGGCTTTGAGGGTGTCTTTGTATCGCTTCTTCTGACCAGCATGGGAGCGTTTGCCCATTTCTAGTTTTCCATAGAGGATTTTTCTCTGGCAAATGTTCCTCAGGCATCCTGGTAAAATGTCCTGCCCATCTTAACTGTGCCAGTTTCAGAAGAATATGAACACTCTGCATCCCTGCCCTTTTTAGGACTTCTATGGCTGGAATCCTGTCTTGCCGCATAATCTTTAAAAGTTTTCTAAGGCAGATTGTATGGAAGTGGTTCGGTGTTTTGGCTTGCCGTTGGTAAACTGTCCACGTTTCGCATGCATACAATAGTGTTGGCAGTACCACGGCTTTGTAGACTTTCAGCTTTGTGTCAAGCCTGATTCCTTTTCGATCCCAAACATTACCATGTAGTCGGCCAAATGCTGCACTAGCTTTGGCAGTCCCGGCATCGACTTCATCATCAATGTGCATGACTCTTGACAATGTGCTTTCCAAGGTAGCTGAACTTGTCTACCAATTGCAATCCTTGACCTTTCACTGTAATGGTGGGCTCCTTGTAAGCATTGCCAGGTGCTGGTTGATAAACCACCTCGGTCTTTTTGATGCTGATTGTGAGGTCATAGCTGTCACAGGAGTCGGAAACTTGATCTACACCTTTTGTATCTTCTCTTCTGTTGGAGCACATTTTGCCATGTCATCAGCAAAGAGGAACTTGCCTAGCACCTCTGTCTGCACCTTGGATTTGGCTTGCAACCTTCTTAGGTTGAAAAGTTTCCCATCAAAGCGATACCTCATAGGTATACCATTGTCACCATCCTGGAAAGCAGTTGTGAGGATGGCAGAGACCATCACGCTGAACAGAGTTGGGATTTGTACACAGCCTTGCTTGACGTCATTTGTCAAAGGGAATGGATCAGAAAACTTACCATCATTTTGGACCCGTGCAAGCATACCAACGTGGAACTGCCTCACCATTGCAATGAACTTGGTTGGACAGCCAAACTTCGACATAATTTTTCAAAGATCCTCACGACTGACTGTATCAGATACTTTGGTAAGGTCAACAAAGATCATGTAGAGGTCCATGTTCTGTTCCTGGCATTTCTCTTGAAGCTGCCTTGCTGTGGAGATCATGTCAATCTGTCCTTTCTGAATCCACACTGGCTTTCTGGTAAAAGCCCTAACTGTCCAAGGTGTTCATTCAGTCGGTTAAATAGCTATTAAAGGGTAAATAGTTCCCATTTAGAACTGTATATGTCATATTGTGACAGTCGCCATAATCCGAGTAACATTGTCCTGTGTTCGTGAAGTTCTGAGATTTCACTACAGCTTAGTGGAGTGTGGTGGCCGTAACATTACGAAAACACACCTATTCAATGTATTGGAAATTTCACCACCAAAAACATTTTGACAAAACGAAATCTGATATTTTTTATTTCGCATTTCTTCATGTCTATAATTCAAAACCTTTGTTGACAAACTATACTAGATAAGAATGTATGAGGACCAAGCATAATAAATGACGTAATTTCCGCAAACTAAAATGTTCGGCAAAAATAAAAAAAAAAAAAAAAAATAAAAATTAAATGCCGTTTTACAAAATGCGACAAGAGTTTTAAACAATCAGTGCTAATTTATTTTCAGACATCAACTGAACAGATTCATTCATCGCGAGTTTAGTGTATATTGTGAGTATTTTACCTGTCAGTATATACATGTGTACTATACGCTTAATAGAACTTACAGCTGCTGCAAAACTCTAAACCAGTATCATGCAAAATACATGCGTTTCTCCAAAATGTAATTAGTTTCGCATGCAGCGGTTTTGTAGGAACAACCAAGCTTTATATATACGGGGGATGTTCGAAATGAATTGCTTATTTCTATCTGGAGACTTCAAATTTCAAGTTAGCCCAAAAGTACTCATTTCATGCCCTCGAAGTACTCCCCGTGGCTAGAAATGCAAAGTTTCAGCCGATGTATCCACTTCTTGAAGGCGTCACGGTACGCTGATTTGGGCACAGTAATAAGGTACTGATGAATGGCAGATCCAAGTGCCTGTCGGGACTGGTATTTCCGCTCAGCAAGGAATGCTTTCAATTTCGGAAACAAAAAGAAATCACATAGGGCAAGGTCTGGGGAATACGGGGGGTGAGGCAAAACAGTTACTTTTTCTTTCTTCAAAAACGCCGTAACTATTGCGGAGGTATGAGCTGGGGCATTGTCATGTAGAAGACGGACATGTTTAAAACCAGTGGCAGGGCGTCGTTTCTGATAATACTTTTTCAGTTTCTTCAGTACTACGTCTTTGTAGTTTTTTCCGGTGATGCTTTTGCCTTTTTTCACTGGCACTTTTATTGCGACTCCTTCACCAGAGAAGAAGATTGCATACAAAACCTTCTTTGTACTCAAAGAACGTTTGGCAATTAATGGGCGTTTGCTGTGTTTAGTGGCCCAGATCTTATTACTAACCTTTCTGACGGGCTCAAAATAATGGACCCAGGTTTCATCACCTGTGACGACATTGGCAAACTGCTTTTTGTAATATTTTGAAAACATTTGAAGCAGCTATTTGGCCACTTTAACCCGTTGCCTCTTTTGCTCGTCAGTCAACAGATGTGGCACCCATCTAGCAGAAATCTTTCCGACTTTCAAATGCTTCTTCAAAATAAGGTGAACCGTTGAAAGTGATATGCCTACCTTTGGTGCAATATCACGAACTGTAAATCTGGCATCTCCTTCAATGATTTCCTTTATTTTGGAAACGATTTCTTTACGAGATGCAGATTTTGGCCTACCTGATTTCGGTGCATTTTTGATGGACTCTACACCAGACTCAAATTTCTTTTTCCACCGCCGAACTGTGTCATAAGACACACAAGAAGGTCCAAAAGCAGTAGAAATTTCAGTCATCAGCTTCTTCAAAGAACAACCAAGTTTTGAGCGAGCTTTGATGTAAGCCCGTATTTCATCTTTTTTGTCGACGCTTCTACCAACCATTTTTACTGCAGTGGTCAATGACTGCGTGTATTCAAATGGCAAATTTTATGTCTTACACTTAGTCTAACATGTGCATTTATACACCATTGTGTAGATATTGAATAGCCCTATACAGGTATGTATTGGTTTTTATCGTGCCCCACGTGGATATCGAGCTAGAGGACAATAAGCAATTCATTTCGAACATCCCTCGTACATAAAGTCAGCCGTATATCTTTTCGATTGTAGGGGGGGGGGGGGGGTTGGTTTTTTTTTTGTTTTTTGTTTTTTTTTGTTTTTTTACGTTTGTTTTGCAAAATACAGGAATTGAGAAACCCGACTAATGCTGGTTTAGAATTAAATATACAGGTAACAGCATGTTATTATCTAATGGACGTAGCAATCGCTGTTTTAGATTTTCTAATAATTGAATGACCTAGTAGGAAAAAAAACGTGATATGTAACTCTATACATAAACACCACTTGACAGTATAGCAAAACGAGGATACCGTAGAATATCATTCCCGTAAACAAATTTCGATGTGCTAGATCAAATTTCAAGAAAATGAACAACGTCCTTAAAAGTGAATAGAAATAATAAATTTTGATAATCGCAATTTCACACAAAAAGAAGTAACTTAATACCAACTGTGAAACTTGTACCAGCTAGTCTGGTCCAAAAATCTTTGCTATTCAGCTATTTTGAGGTTTTGTGTATGTTCAGTGCTCTCAAGGGTCATTTCTTGTAGAATATATAAATCCTTAGGGATGGACCATTTGATCTTCCAGGAGGTGGAGGGGGGCTAGGTTTGTTTTGTTTCGTTTGTTTGTTTGTTTTTTTTGTTTTGTTTGTTTTTTGTTTTTTTTGGGGGGAGGGGTTGTTTTTTGTTGTTGTTTTTATTTTGTTTTTGTTTTTTTTGTGTGTGTGTGTGTGTTTTTTGTTGTTGTTTTTTTTCTTTTTCTTTTTTTGTTGTTGTTGTTTGTTTTTTTTGTTTGTTTTTTTTTTTTTTTTTTTTTTTTTTTTTTTTTGTGTGTGTGTTTTTTTGTTTGTTTGTTTGTTTTGATTTTGTTTTGTTTGTTTTTTCTAAAAAAGGTAACAGTTCTGTTTTGCAAGAAAAAAAACTCTGGCTTTAGCTTTGTGGCAAAAAATAAAATGGTCCTTGGTCATTGATAAAAAAGAATAATAATAATCTGTGCTTGCAAAACTTTGTTACAACTCTTTACAGCGTCAAAACTACCTTGGTTTTTGGAGGGCAAGGCCCCCTAGACCTCTCATTGTTCAGTAACAAATGTATTTAAGTAAATCGTTATCTTAGATGTCTATAATTCAGTTGCATATGCGTTTGATGACATTAGGCTTTAATGGCCCCGCTTGTGGGAGTTCAGGGATGAATGATGTCTCTTAATTTCTTACCTGGTGCAGATGAAGTCTTTACACCATTGGAAAATTGGACCGCTTTGGTCTTTTGTGGGGGCTTTAGCTGGGTTGTGTCACCACGGATCTCAATAACCACAAATATTTGAAAGCATCTCTTAATGGCTTATGTGCAGTTTTAGTATTTCTGGGTCAGTTACTGCTAGTAAATTTCTTAATTCATACCTAATATCCCTTGAAAGTAACCATGATTGTTGTTTATTTTTAATAGAACTAGACCTATTTTTTTTTTTTTTTTTTTTTTTTTTTTTTTTGCCAAACTGGACTTGAAAGCCAGCTCGTTTAATCAAAAAGTTGTTTGAAACTTCAAAAAAAACAAACGTCTTTGATTTTGTGAAAAAAAAAAAGATGTGTCTCTGACTATCCAGAGAATAAAATGGTCGGTCCCTTACTATAGCTTCTGTTAGTGCCGTGTGGTGATGTACCATGGTGTACGTTTTAATTTCTGATTCTTATGAACATTGATTGCAACATTCCGGATATTTTGTAAATTTATGTGAGGGTCACTGATAAGGCATAACTGGATGGAACTAGAGAATCTAGTCCAGAAAACTTGACACTTACGCTCGTATGTTATTTTTATTTTTTGAGTGTGTTTCGTTGCTCTCAAGGGTCATTCCTTTTTGAATATATTTGTAACACAAATACATTTCCGTCATACTCTGGCACGTCGTCACGCAGTTATATCCATGGTACATGGTAAACCGTTACAAAAATAAAGGTTAAAAGGCATTTTCTTTTAAATAACGCAGAAAAGATATTGTTATACTGCTAAATGCCAGGAAATTGGGAATTTCTACTTTTACTTCCGCCTTGTATTGTTATCAAACCTACTTTCGCAATTTATTTTCGGAAAATTGATATCATTTTTGACACATGTCAAACACTGATAAATAAAGATCATGCGATCGAAAAGACAAGAGGTCTAAATGTACCTGAGCGGCTCATATGAGCATTGATTATAAAGTTCCACGTGACCATGCACACCTGGTGCAGATGAAATAAATATCACTGTATTGAAATCCGGCTCCCTGTTCATATCACTGCAAATTTACCAAAACAAAAGCAGTAAAATTTCCGTTTATGCGAGTACAAAACCCCTATAACGAAGTTATTATATCAGTATTGTTCACAATTTTGTCTGGCACTTACTATTTAATTAAATGGTGTATCAGTTCTATCACATAATGACCCGAGTTATCTGCATTTGATTAAAATTAGAATTTCGACAGGATTTAAATGGAAAGCAAATGTAAAGATACGCCCCCCGCCCCCCCCCCCCCCCCCCACACACACACAATTTCGACAGGATTCAAATGGAAAGCAAATGTAAAGATACGCACCCCCCCCCCCCCCCACACACACACACACACACACACACACCAAAAATGGAGTCATACCCTCTTCTCTGCATTGTACTGATATATTATCCATGTCCGTTTTAATGAAAAAAAAAAACAAAAGTAGTATTTCGTCAACGGGGCATTCGAATTCCACATGTTCAGAGAATGTATTCCCTACCATCTGATTTTAAATGTGCATTTCTCAAAACTAATGAAAAGACGTAAGAGACTGAGTGGAAGTTAAGTCCTTGTCAAAATATATAGTCATACAAAATAGTGACTGGGTTGTTCTGTTTCAATTTTACTGCCTTCATGTTTCAAAGTATGACCCGTATAAGTTCATTTGTGAATAATGTGTTCCTTCCGAGATGCCGCTGAAATCCTTATAGTACCTAGTAAAGATCAACAAATGTCACAAACCTGTCCAAAATAGCAATAAAGATGTCAAGGAAGAGCCACAATCAGAAAATGTAGTCTACAGATGATACCAAGAGGAAGAATAAACTAACTGCGATGCCCGACATCACAAGTGTTATAATTCAACAAAATGCAAAGCACCCAGCTCTGCCCAAACAAAGTGATTACTGAAAGATAAATCTCACTAAATATAACACCAAGACAATAAATCGGACAAAACAGAAAAAAGCCCTGCAGCAATCTATCACAAGGCTCATCAAAGAATAAACGACACTAGAACAAACCGCCTTACAATGGTCAGTAGTAAATTCTACCAATGTAGATCGAGTTGACTGGCACTAATCCTTCACCTTAGCTTCAACTGTTGTAAAATATACAAAATAATTGTTCAACTTGCGACGAGGTTCCCTATCTCAATCAGCGAAACGTCACAAAAACATGTCAGTCAAATCAAAGTCCTGTTATGAAAACAGAGTTAGGGCTCTTGGCCAACCTCTTAGATACAAAAAGCACGAGCTAATGAAAACCACTAGTTGAATCACGAACGGCTAGAAAAAATACCATCGATAATCAACCCTCTAATGAAAGCATCGTCATAGAATCTGTGACCTGACCCACTGTCGTGCAATTAAAGAAGAAAGTAAAGCTATCAACCATGACTGGATTTAAAACTAAACATGCGGATTATCGCATAACATCCATGTTATATCCTATCCTATTTTAACTGTTATCAAGTTTTGAAGTCTTCTAAAAATTGGATTTCCCAACAATATTCCTAAATTTATCAACTGGGTCACGGTATCCCTTGCTTCAAAAGTTGTTTTTATTCAATGCTTAATTAGACTACCTTACTTTAGTTCGAGATCGACTGCTTCGTTTTTCTGTGTAAATATCCTCTCGGTGTTTCGGTGCCATAATTCCTGAATTGAATAACTCGAGATCCTTTGCTTAAATGCATCCTGATTTCTTCGTCGCACCGAAAAGGGCATCCACGGATATTTTTATTAAGTTCTGGGACAAAAAGTAATCACTCGGTAACAAATCAGGCAAATAGGCTGGATACGATATTTCACAGATGTTTCCCTCTACAGCATCCATTTAAACCTCGCAATCATGGACTCGTTACATTATCCCTAGCACTGAATAAAGTAAATAAGAGAACTCAGGAATTGATACAGTCAGACCCAAATCAAGCCCCCAACACTAAAGGGAAAGACAGACAAATACAATAAAATATCCACAAAATTAACAGACGGGAAGCAGAGTTGTCAACTCCTTACTATATAATAAGCTTACATAATTATTTAAGGAAAAACATTAGAATGTGAAACACTACATAATAATTAACCAAAAAAGTATCACAATGAAAGTACCACCTTGGAACGGTCAGTGTGTGTTGGGGGAGGGGAGGGGGGGGGGGGAGATGCGGCTTTTTACGGGATCCCATCGGAAGCAAGGCATGCATTCCTATCATTACAAGTAAGAAAAGGAGAGCCTCTCCTTTGAAAAGTACTCTCAGTTAAGTCTGTAAGTTTCTGTTTGATTAAATTATGGGGCAAAGGAACACCTTTAGAGAGCTTATCGCACCGTGTTTAAGTGGGTCAAGTAAATGTGCCAGGTATTACACGCCCCTTTGGTAAAAAGCCTACCAGAGTACCTTCTTTGGCGTCCCAAAGTACGGTGGCCATCACTTTTTCAGGCAAGGATTATGTCTTGAACTTCTTGGGCCTTGAGGAACCAGGTCCTATCGGCTGACAACTTTGTGCTTAGTTTCTAACTCATGGCAATGGAGAGGATTTCATCTACGGTTACAAGACATAAAAGAAAATTATCTCTCTTTGACTTGAACCGCTCTAACAATCTGCTGCTTATTGATGCTCTAGTTGCCAATTGCTCATTGCTAAGGTACTTAGGAAACCAATAGACTTTTTACTTGTGCTTATCGGAGTGGTTATGTTTAAGATTGTTAAACACTACATAGTGGAGTGGCTTTGCTATCTTTTCCACTAGAATACGCCTCGCATAATAAATTAAGATTCCGCACTCTTTTGTGCATTTTCTCGTCGGTGGCAATTAGTGGGCGTCTAGACCTGTTTTGATATTCTAAGGAAGTTCTATCCCGTTTGCATTCGCCAACTCGGAGTTTAACTTGTGACGATGCAGAAGATCCGTCCACATCGGTAAGTTATTATTTCTTCCATAAACTTTTTAACAATATTTTATTATCTGTTTCTTAACTGTAGTCAGGCATTTTTAATGTAGACAATCCAGTGTGATACAGGAACTAGAATTACCAATAAAACACGATTTCATCACGAAAACATGCCTATATAATTTTTATATAGTAAAACTGGGGTTTACAGGGGTATACATTATTTTTTCTTATTTCTGCCCAAAAGCATAGATTGTGTTTACTCGTTAGAACCGCCTCTCCAAGGCGGTTCTACTGAGTACCACAATTTATGCTTTTGAGCAGAATTATGAAAAATAAAGGAATTTTTACCTGAAAATTTCCATTTTTTTTTGGCGGTAAAATTTTCAGTATATTTTAATAGGCATGTTTTCGAAATGGTTTGAGCTGTTGCCTACGCTAAAGACACTGTCCATGCTGTAGCCTATGCGTCCTCTATTCCGTCCTAATATAAGATAACATGAAAATTAATGAAAATCTGTCTGAATTTCCAGTGAAGATGTAGCCTAGATTTATGAATGAACGGACGGACTGCATATAGAAAGCTCTCATACTTCATACTGAGCCTTCGGTGCAGGTGAGCTAAAACTGGAAATTGAGGTTAAGATCTACAATATACATAACTTTTATCATGCGTCGACATGTAAACCGTAGTGTTATTGATCCAACATTGAACCACGTGTACTTGGGCAATGAAATGTAAGAAGTATCGTCAGAAGATATTTTAGCTTTAACTAATTTACATGAGACAATCCGAACATAAGGTAAACCGCCGAGTTTTATTTTTAAAATTACTTCTTATATGTTATTACGTGAACACGTCTATAAATTGTACTGCTTGAAATAGTCTTGCTACTGACGTAGGTATATAAAAATATTACGGAGATTGTGATTATTTACTTTAAGGACTAGCTCTCAGCTTTTTTGGATACCACTGAGAAAGTGGGTGGGATAAGGTACAATAAGTCTGACTGTAAACTGAGTTACTGACACATATATTGATTCAACAGCGTAAATGGGCCTTTAATATTAATATAAAAATATGTTTGCCCTAAAAAACAAGGACAACATGTTTTTTCCTACCCTTTCATGAAGGTCAAGTTCAGTACCGTAAATATCTGTTCACTACTGTAAATGTGGTCCCGGTGTTAGTCTTACTCTTTGTTGCTTTGTGGGTTATTCTACGAGGCGATTTGTTTTATGTCTTACCTTGTGTTATTTTGTTCTTGTGTTTTCAGTCCTTTTAGCATTGCGATTACCTCGCTTGGGGAAGAAAGAGCGAATCTTAGTGCTTTTCGTACGTGTGTTCATTTTCCTCTTGGTGTTTGAGAAGGGCTGCGGTTTGTGATTGTGGCACTCTCTGGACTTTTCTCTTACCTTTTTTTACAATATTCCGCCAAAAATTATATACGCTAAGTAAAGTCTTATCTTCCTACATGAACCAAGGGATATCCTTTTTCACAGACAGTTATTTCAAAAGAGTAATTCAAAGTCAAAGAGACACCCCCTATATTTTTTACATCATTAGCAATGACCTGATATACACAAGACAATACATAAAAGTAGTACCTTCTACACACAGATATTTTAGTATGGTGGTACAAATTTATCATCACCAGTAAAAACCAACATAATAGAGCTTTCAGAAAGCTGTCTTTTGACATACATGTATGCTAGGACTCAGATCAGCCTTCGCTGCGTAATTTAAGGGTTGCTAGGGATCCAATGAGTGCCTAAAAGCAACCAGCAAATGTTCTGATCGTAGAGACATTCCCATGGGATGAATGAACGATTGAACAAATGACCAAATGTGGACTGGTGTATGGGTGACTAGATGGGTAGAATGAACGAAGTACTCTCAGACGGACGCACCAGTGTTATGGGCTAACTTGAATGGAAATTTACAAAGCGGAATAGGTCCTATTCTCCATTCCCCAACTTTCTACAAATCGTTTTTTTTTTTTTTTTTTTTTTTTTTTTTTGTTGAGGTTTTACGGCCCAGTCAACCCAATGGGGTCATGTCGAGCGCGGCCAGTTTACCTAACCACACGTTTACTGGGCAGGCTTAGTTCTCTGAGCGGTTAACCAGTATTGTGCACATTCTTTCGCCAGAAACTGACAACTGCCCTTCTTGAATCAGCGGAAGGGAAAGAATGACCGTAGAAAATATTTCATGATCAATCTCCACGAAAGAATGTTGCCGAACTCGGCGGGGTTGAACCCGCGACCTCCTGGTCTCCAGTCGGACGGCGCATCCAACTGAGCCATCGAGGTCGGCTATTTTTATTTTATTTTTATTTTTTTTTATTTTTTTTATGTAGTTGCCAAAAAAAAAATAGATGTGTCTGTAAGTATGCTTGAGTAGACATTTAAATAAAAAAAAAGACAATATTTATGTTGTTTGCACCGGGATGATAACTGCTGAAAAAAAGATCTGCAACAGATAAAAAAAAAAAAAAAAAAAAAAAACTTTTCTCCTTTTCGTTTAGGTAGTTTCAGCATTTCGTGTTCCTTCCAGTGTTTCTGGTCGCTTTGGTAAGTCTAGGTACCCCTTATGGCATGCAGCTAACAAAAATACATATCAGTTTGCACATCTGTACAGTGTAATCAGAGGCACTATTTACATCTTGGCACAACTAGACTCCAAGGGGAACATTCGATTCTGATTCGATATCATTGAAAACTTTCATTCAGTAATCAACCTGTACATAGCGCTTATGTTTACAGGGCGAAGTCACAGTTTTCACTGATCAAACAACTTTTAAAATAAAAACAACTGTCAGTGTCATATTTAACACACTACGCAGATAAAATAAGCCTATTTATCGATAACAATCTGGCTTCCAGTCGGTGGCAAGAACTCATCTACCTTACAAAACTTTTTTTTTTCATACACGCTATGCGTGCACGAGCGAAAAAACTATTTATAAACAGATCCCCGTGTAAAGAAAAATATTGCATTACTTAACTTTATGGTTCATGGATTATGTCTGAAAAGAGTGTCTCAGACTTGAAGTTTGTGTAAATCAATTAATAAAGCAAAGAATTCACATGATCGGAGTTACCTAACAACATTTACACGAGGAATCATTCGATAAAAAAAGTAATTCCGTAAAAATAAAAAGAAATGATTTTTTTTTTTATCATTTGCGCTTTCAAACCATTTCATAAATCTGTTTTCAACTCTTCAATTAAACCAAAATTAAGAATCATAAAAGTTATCAAAAAAGTAACGATCTTTTACCCGCCGGAAATATGTGACAAATTATTATTATTATTATTATTATCATTATTATTATTATTTTGTGTGAAAAGGCCCTTCTCTTCCACTTTCATCAACTTCAACTTTACACAGCGATTACACGGCTTTATCGATAACAATCTGTAATTTATCTCCAAATAGTAGCTTTCCTAAACAACGATCCACACAATGAACATTAAGCGATGATTCTCAAATTATTGTGCTTCACGTAAATGGACATTTTTTTCTGCGATCAAGGATGCTGAAGAGTGTTTGTACATCTATGCATTCAGTGTTTACATTTTCGTATGTATTCTCGTTTCAAGATGGCGAACTGGACACGTGTGACCATTCCTGTATGCGTTAGGTTATTTTGTTCACAAAAGTCAGTTTCTGCTAAAAACAAATGCCTCCCTTGCTTCACCTCTATATTTATATGAAACTGCTGACAAATGGCTTGTGGCCTGAAAAGTGGGAGTGGGTGGGGGAGGGGGGGGGGGCGGGGGTAACTAATCGATGGTTTGGACATTTTGTGTATGGTTTTTTATCCCTGGCAGTGTCTAAGTGTGTTGTTGCAAACATAGGGTTTGTCAGAAAGTATTACTATTTGACTTATTAAAATATACTGTATGTTCAATGAACTGGTATGCTCTGTGTGCTTCACTCACACTGACACCCTACCTACTTTGAGCCGACCAAGGTGTTCAACAGCTAGTCCTTAATAAAACTGTTTCTCGTGCAGAGTTGCATTTTAACTGGATAACGTGTCTCTTATTATGTACCCAAAAAATAAAGACCTCGAGTTTCACATCTATAAGAAGGGCTGAGTGGCTCAACGTATTCGTTGTCAGAAGTGTGTTCCTGCTTTTCACAGCAAGATGGTAGGAAACAATGCTACATGAAGTCACAAAATGTGCCCTTGAAAGGTATTATAATGGATTATTTATCTCATCTATCTCTCGTTACTGAGTCGATCAGTTTCATATCATTACTGCAGGTTTGGAAGTAGCTAAATATAGAAGTTAATAAACATAAATACTTTGAGGGGCCAATAAATTATTTATAAGCAATGCATCAAACTATTCTGATTAAAGTGTTCAAAAAAGGGTTTGTATTCTCAACTGCGACTTCACCAGATGTAGACTATCAAACTGTTATTAAGTCTTGGGAAATGAATTCTAAAATAAATGACTCTTTAGAGTAATGAACACTCACAAAACTAAAACCAAAAAGCAAAAAGCTGAAGGGTCAAGTTTTCTTGGGCAGACTAGCTAGTTATAAAAATCCCGGATTGGGCTCGATGAACACAAAGGATCAGCCAGATAATATTAACTACACTACAAAGAAAGAATTCTTCAGGGCATCACTATAGGATAGATACTATTTATTTTTACTGTATAACGATATCGCTAATCTGCTTATAACCGAAATAGTATCTGCGTTGTGTAATAAGTAATATAAGTCTTTTTAAAAATTCCAACTTTTTATTTAATTGCGACAACCCGAAACGCCTGCAGCGTTTCAAAGGCAGACTTAAAAGTAAGTGTATAATCAGCTACTACTAAACATTGACTATTGACTGACTGACAAACTCACTCACTGAAGAACATGATCCAACCGACTATTTATATGCTTTCGGAGCATTTCTAACATTTGTCTACCCACGTTTGCTTGTACAAAACGTCCATCATTCCGTATAATATTTAATGTTCTGCCATTTCCTGCCATTCATTGAGGGTATTGCGCAATATTTCAGAACACCGGCGAAATCCACAAAGCACCAAAAGAATGCTGCTGCTGTAAGCTGAGAGTCTACATAATTTATATGATCTACAAAATATATTCATAGGATTTTCTTCTAACACATTATATAATGATTCTGTTTTCAACATTTCATCCATTTATACGTTTAGATGCAATGTTCTTTAGATTACTAATTATCAGTGCAGCAATCTTTAGGTCCAGTTGAACAGTGCATAATTTTCATGGCTTTCTGATGTAATTACTTGTTTTAACAGTTCGCCAATACCTTGAATTATAAGCAATGGTTTTGTATTAAGCCCAACGTAAACAGTGATTTTGAATGAGATCCATTATAAACAATAATGTACATAAGGTGTCATTTAGTACATTGTTGCATTTTATATTCAAGTAGATTTTAATATTTTAAATGAATAAATCTCATTCAAAACTAACTGTAAAAAATGCTTCAATCAAGTTTACGAACTATTAAAAACGTTACAGGTACATAGGCATCCCATTTTTACGACCTATCAATAACACTTTACTCATACAGACAACCTGGGTAGATCCTAGCTATGTTACAACTGTAAGCTGTTGGATACCCTCGTTTGTTTCAACACAGGGGCTGGCGGAACATATTTCGATTTTCTGGGTATCACCACTTATACATGTATTAGGGCTGCGCCATGCGAAAATGTGTGTTATGTGCAGTCTGATCGGGACCTTGACTGTCCACTTATAGAATCATTGGGTGCTGTAGAATACTCGTATGATAAAGTATAGCAAAATTCCTGATCAGGCTATATATCTCCGCTGACTAACCTGGAGCATTACGGTTTGCAGTTACCCCAAAGACATATTTTCGCGTGTCGCGGCCCATTTATCACCGATATTGGAGCCGTGGCACAGCGTTTCCTACAAGATTGCATGGGCGCCCAGCAAAGACTTAGATCAGCCTGCGCATCCACTGTCCGCCTGAGGATGCTTTGGATCATTGCTACCACATAGTTCTCTGCGAAAACGCAGACTGCGTGGATGCGCAGGCTAATCTGAATCTTCGCTGGGAGCACATACTATCTTGTAGGAAATGTTGTGCCCGGCTCATTAACCTTATCGAAGCAGGCTGCAGAGGCACATCCTCCCAACGGCTTCCAGCGTCGACCATTGCCATCCATCGAGCATAACTCTAATATGGCAATTGTTTCACCGACGCTTGCAAGGTCATCGAGCCGCAGTCCTCTGCAACTTCACTATTTGAAGAGACTGTGTTTATGAGTGAGAATTCAAAATAAGTGTTTCTCACTCTATCTGGGGACTCATCAATATTTTGTATTCAGACTTGGTTTCAATGAACAGACGTTGTTCTCTCGCCTGAAAACAATACCAGCTACACACTCATACAAATGATGGTGATGTCTCGACAGAGTAAACCAGATGGCTAATTAACTTATTTCGGGTTTTCTTGTGTTGTCCTAAGAGACAACTGAAATACGTTATGAAGAAAACTGACTGGTTTGGGGCCATATGTTTCATCTTTTTAATGGCAAATCCGGATTAGTATTTTTACCGAAATTCTTCATTTACAGATAGTTGGAAAGATATGACCAAAGATAAAGAACTGTATACGTCATATATATTATGTAAATAACTTCCTGGTCCATACCATTTGGACAAAAAGAAAATGAAAGAAGCGCGCGTTTCTTTTTTTTTCTCTCTCTCTCTCTCTCTCTCTCTCTCTCTCTCTCTCTCTCTCTCTCATCAACAAATGAAAACTAACGGTGAAACAATTAAGCAATTTAATAAAAATATCAGATTTATAGATTCTTAAATGAATGATTCTTGTCTATAATGAACGCACTGACAATCTGAAAACTTAGAGGGTCATGTTTTCTGGGCCAGACTAGCTAGTTTCGGTCAATTAGGCCTCATCATGACTCTCATATTAAAAGAAACCATTATCAATGCATTTGAGTGGTCAAGGGATCAGCTAACCATTTAGATTATATAGATGATGAAATCTCCCCAGAATTAAACACCTTTGTTAAGTAGGTATTCTCTGGGGAAAAGATGAATACAATCACATGTCAGTAAGCTCAGATGGGCAAGACATATGCAGAGTAATAACAAACGGTGACTAAAAGAGCCAAAGCATATCCTTAAGTGTTTGACAAGTCGTCATTTATACAGAAGTTAACACGCTGTTAAATAGATAAAGTCACAGTGAGAGTCATTCTAGCTAGGCATTTTTGTTCGGTGCCCACAAGGATCATTTGTTTAAGAACCTATATCCATACCAAATCTTATGATACCATGTTTACGAATCTATGTCTCTAGTAAGTCTAATAGCCACAGCTATAATATTGAAAATTCTATCTGGTTAATCCCAAAGATTTTTTTCACCTTCTACCTGGCATTCATTCTATTACCGGGCTAGTAGTACTTCAGGGAGCTGATCTTGCTTAAAAACCTATTTTACTAAGAAATGAGATGTCGGTATGATAGATTCTAAAAGGACTCCTCATTTATATTGTTCAGTAGAAAATCCAAATCGACTGCTTTTCCCGTCAAGCCCCAAATGAGCATGATTTTTTTCCTCTTTCCAGCCTGCAAAAATAACGGTACATTCACATTTCTGCTTGAAAGTATTCCGTTGGGTTTTTGAAAGTGTTGGAGGCTTGCTATCTTCTAACAGTACGACGCGGTTTATTGATCTCCAAGAAGGCGACTTTTCATAGGTAGGTAATGTGCGTTTATTATAAAAGTCTATACTTGTCAATATTAAAACTGATGTGTTTTATTATGAAAGTTCATAATTGTAAATAATTAAACTGATGCCTCCTATCATGAAAGTCTGTACTAATAAACAATAAACTACAGAAAATGTCCAGGAAGAGCCACATTCACAGAATATAGCTTACCAGTTATACCAAAAGGAAGACCAAACAATTCATGTCAAACAGCATACAAACATATGTGTATTATTTTGAATGCCTTCTCGAGAGTGTAAATAAAAGTTGTTAAAGATTTCTAACTTCCAAGCAGTTTATTATTATTATTATTATTATTATTATTATCAGGGAGAAGTGCGAATACCGATGAAGGCGTCGACCTTAGTATTGTGGCTGGTGCTTCTGTTGACGTTATTATTATTTATTTATTTATTTATTTATTTATTATCCCCAGGGTCTTTTTCTAAAAAAAAAAAAAAAAAAAAAAAAGGTTATGTGGGGTTGTGAACGCCTCCGTCCGTCCGTCTTGCTATATCCTCCTAAACCACTGGTCAGAATGTAACTAAACTTGCTACTTGGCGTCCCCTCATAATAAAGGTGTGCGAAAGCAACATTATTTTTCCGTCCGTCAGTCCTTCCGTCCGGAGTCCGTCCATCAGTCCGTCACGCTTTCTCCTCCTAAACCACAGGGAGGGAATTTAACAAAACTTGCTACATGACTTCCCCGCAAGGTATGGGGAAGCGAAAGCAATATTAGTTTTCCGTCCTGCGTCCGTCCGTCTGGCATTCGTCCATGTGTCCGTCACGCTATCTCTTCCCAAACTACTGAGCGGAATAAAACAAACTTGCTACATGACTTCCTTTCATGGTAAGGGTGTGCGATAGCGATTCCGTCCTTCTGTCCGTCCGTCCGTCATGTTGTTAGCAACATTGGCACGGAGCATGGAGATTTGCGATGGCGCTCCATCGACTGCGCATTCTGGTTAATATCATTATTATTATTATTACTGAGCTGAGATACGATGGGAAATGGACGGTTATGTTTTATCTTTTGAAATTAATGCTCAGCTTGCAATCATTGCGTAAATAAATTGTATGTGGGCCGAACAATCATTTTGTATTTTTTTTTTTTTTTTTTTTTTTTGCATCATTTGAACCTGGGGTGAAAAGTACCAGTAAAGTCGATTTTAAACCCCCTCCCCCCCCTCCCCCCCCCCCTCACACACACACACAGCTCACACACGCACATATACACATCCCAGTACGTTTTACAATTAACCTTTCTGTGGCGATGGTTCTGGTGCTGTTTATTCTATGTTGGCCTTTGTTGCTACTCGCTCCCGCTGTACCGGAATGTTTTCGTATATTGTCATGTCCGTTGTCTTATTGTTGTCTTATTATTTTCTTATTGTTGTATTGTTATGGATCCTGTCTAGCATTGCGATCACCTTGTTGGGGAAGAGGGAGCTGTTTTCTTTGCTTTTCTTTGATTTGTGGCCTGTGTGGGCCTGTGTGCTGTTGTCTTGGTTTGTTTGCTCTTGCTTGCTTTAGGTGTCTTCTGCAGGCTATGTTCATTAAATGTGGATCTTCTTTGTCATCTTCTACAACATTTTAGGTGCATGTTTACCTTCGCAAATAGTCTAGAATGATCAATACACGTCGTGGCACTGAGAATTTTCCCAGTGATAGCCACAATATTGATCGATGGACAGCGGTGGCACTCAGAGGCTATCAAGACCGCAGATTAGCATCTAGAATTATAATACGATCGGTTTCAGTAGCTTCAGGATAACCGATATGTGCGCCAGTCAAGTTTTCTGGACCAGACTAGTTAGTTTTGGTCGATAGGGTCTCATCAGTGACCCAAATATTAAGAGAAACCATTATCAGTACATTTGAGTGTTCAAGGGATCAACTGACCATATATAGATGATTATAATCACCCCAGAAATAAACACATTTGTTTAATAGGTTTTCTCCAGTGCAAAGGTTTAATACAAATCCATGTAAGTAAGCTCAGATGGGCAAGACATATGCAGAGTAATAACAAACGGTGACTAGAAACAGCCAAAGAGCATCCTTGAGTGTATTATATTTCGTCATTTGAACAGAAGTAAACACGCTGTTAAATAGATTATGTCACAGTGAGTCATTCTATCTGGGCATTTTTGTAAGTGTGTTCGATCCCCACAAGGGTAATTCCTCAAGAATCTATTCCCGTACAAAATTTTATAATACCATGTTTACGGATCCGTGCCTCTGGTAAGTCTGTACGCCTTAGCATTTAAATTGAAACGTCTATCTGGTTAATCTCAAAGCTTTTCACCTTCTTCCTGGTATGCATTATGTTACCGGGCTAGTAGTACTCGTATTTCAGGGAGCTTATCTCGCTTAAAATTCTTATTTAACTCAGAGATGAGATGTCGGTATGATAGATCTTAAAGGGATCCTCATTTATATTGCACACTTGAGAATCCAAATCGGCGGCTATTCCCGTCAAGGCCCAAATGAACATGTTTTATTTTTCTTTTCTTCTTTCCAGATTGCAAAAACAACGATACATTCACATTTCTGCTTGAAAGTATTCAGTTGTTTTTAGCTCACCTGAGTTTATTCAGGATGACTAATAGTGATCACTTTTCGTCGGTCGTCCGTCCGTCCGTTAACAATTTCTAACGACTTCTTCTCTAAAGCCCCTGAGCAATTTTGCTCAAATTTCAGATGGAGCCTCCTTAGGCTGGGGAAACCAAAAATTGCTAAAATGGTGGCGGTCCGTTGACCAAGATGGCCGCCATGCCCATATATGCTAAAAACCTTTAAAAATCTTCTTCTCCAGAACCGAGGATGCCTTGGGGCTGAATATTTGCATAAATCATCGGGGACTGGGGGGGAGGGGGAGCGTGGGGGGGGGGTCTACCAACATTGCTAAAATAGTGGTCGTACATTGACATTTGACTTTTTACGGCAAGGTCAAGTTTGCTTCCCTATGCATTTGTATGGGGAAAAACCCGGGGATGCCTTGTGGCTGAACCGTTGCATATTTCATCAGGAACGGGAGGTCTACCAAAGTTGCTGAAATAATGGTGGTACATTGACATTTGACCTTTTTACGGCAAGGTCAAGTTTGCTTATGCATTTGTATGGGAAAAATGTTGAGAATTTCAAACGACTTCTCCTCTAGAGCCTCTGGGCCAGTGTTGTTCAAATTTCATTTGGCGCCTCCCTGGGTCAGGGGAATGAAAGATTGCAAAAATGGTTGCCGTCCATTGACCAAGATGGCCGCCATGCCCATCTATGGTAAAAACCTTTAAAACAAATCTTCTTCTCCAGAACCGAGGATGCCTTGTGGCTTAATCTTTGCATATATTATCAAGGAAGGGAGATCTACCGAAATAGCTAAAATAATGGCCGTACATTGACATTTGACCTTTTTACGCAAGGTCAAGTTTGCTTCCCTATGGATTTGTATGGGGAAAATGTTGAGAATTTCAAATGACTCTGGGCAAATGTTGCTCAAATTTCATTTGGAACCTCCCTGGGGCAGGCCAATGCAAGATTGCTAAAATGGTTGCGGTCCATTGACCAAGATGGCCGCCATGCCCATATATGGTAAAAACCCTTTAAAAATCTTCTTCTCCAGAATCGAGGACGCCTTGTGGCTAAATCTTTGCACAAGTCATCGGGGACGGGACGTCTACCAAAATTGCTAAAATAATGGTCATACATTGACATTTGACCTTTTTACGGCAAGTTTGCTTCTGTATGCATTTGTATGGGCCCCATAAATTTGTATGGAAAAAATGTTGATAATTTCAAATGACTTCTCCTCTGAAGCCTCTGGGACAGTGTTGTTCAAATTTCATGCGGAGCCTCTTTTGGCAGGAGAACGAAAGATTGCTAAAATGGGTGCGGTCCATTGATCAAAATGGCTGCCATGCCCATATATGGTAAAAACCTTTAAATTTTTTCTTCTCCACAAACAAATGAGCCCTGGGCCCTAATATTTACACAAATTATGGGGGACAGGAGGTCTACCAAAATTGCTAAAATGATTGTTCTATGTTGACGTTTGACCTTTTTATCTCCAAGGTCAAATTTGCTTCCCCATGCATTTGTATGGGCATTATACATTTATATTTGCAGTATCGAAGTGACTTGTAGATCAACAGTAGCTAAAATCGTTCTGATTGGAAATCTAAGATGGCGGTCATCTTGTTCATGTTTATTATATTTCCGTGCCACTGTGCCGTTTACATGTATAAAATCATAATTCTTCAGAAACCACTGAGCCAATCTCCACCAAAATTCTCATTGACCCTACTGTTGAAATGTGATTGACAGTTTATTCAAACGATCACACTCCATTGACTGTCTGGCCCATATATTCTTCTTCAAAACTAAGAACTGTTCAAATGATGATCTTTTCATTAGTTGTGATGATAGGATTGGAAAAATGTTGCATAACATCTGCATATCTGCAGTGGCTATGTCACTCAGGTGAGCGAGCCGTGGCCCGTGGACCTCTTGTTTTTTGTTTGTTTTTTTCCGTCAAACTCTATTTTTGTTTTCTTGAAAGTGTTGGAGGATTGCTGTCTTCTAACAGTACGACGCGGTTTATTGATCTCCAAGAAGACGACTTTCCATGGGTAGATAATGTGCGTTTATTATAAAAGTCTATACTTGTCAATATTAAAACCGGTGTGTTTTATTATGAAAGTTCATAATTGTAAATAATTAAACTGATGCCTTCTGTCATGAAAGTCTGTACTAATAAACAATAAACTACAAAAAATGTCCAGGAAGAGCCACATTCAAAGAATATAACTTACCAGTTATACCAAGAGGAAGAGCAAACAATTTACGCCAGACAGCATACATGTTACAAACCTATGTCCTTTTTTACGAATGCCTTCTCTTGAAAGTAAAAAAATAATTGTAAGAGATTTCTAGCTTCTTAGTTTCTTATCCTTTCTTCTTTCGGAGCTCTTGGACGGCGATGATTCGTTACTATGGCGTTTCCTGCAACATCATTTATACTTTTATGGTTAATGAACAAGACTTTGGTAATTTTAATTAGTATTTTATCTTATGCAATTATTTTATTATGCGTCTGTAGAGGGAGAATGTTCTTGTGTTTAATAAATAACACACATATACCTGTTGCATCATATCATAATCAAGAATTGAATTTTTATTTTTAGCTCACCTTAGCCGAAGGCTCACAAGGTGAGCTTATAGTATACGAATGGTCTGTTGCCCGTCGTCGTCCGTCGACCGTCCACACTTTCAAACATTTTTTTCCGCAGAAATCACTTGACCGAGTGACGTCAGACTTTATACGGAACATCTATGCCTTGTTGTTGTTGTGAGGATTTTTAACGCTACCAGACACCCGAGGCACATTGATGCAGCGGCGATTGTTATGTACATGTATTTGTACAGCCTTGCTTTCATGGATCACCTATGCACACTTGGTGCCGCTGTCTGTCACCAAACGCAGCCCTGTCCACTTTATACTCAACCCAGGGCACGTCGAGTATGAGCTAGGCGTACTAGTGGTCTGTAAATTGTCTCGACCCGAGCGGGATTCGAACCCATGATATCCTGCACGAAAGCCGAGACATCTATGCCTCTCGGAACAAAAGTTTATATAATTGGTCCTGGTCACACATGACCAAGATGGCCACCATGCCCATATATGGTAAAAAAAAATTAAAATCTTCTTCTCCAGAACCATAAGTCATAAAACCTTGAAACTTGTGAACACAGCAAAAGGGACTTGAGCCCTACAAAAGGTATAAAAATTATGACCCCTGGGCTGAACCTTGATCTATTTGACAATAAGGTCAACTTTGTTCATTTAGGCTTTTATATTGGAAAGTCTTGGAAAAAAATCATGACGTCAAATTTCAAAGAAACGTTTTTGAAACTTACAACAAATAGATAAAGTGACAAGGCCTTTCTGTTGGCATCATGTTTACCCCACAGGTTGTCTTGCCCTGCCTTCAGGCTATCGTCCATCCACACTTTCAAACATCGTTTTCAGAAACCACTGAGCCGATTGAAGTCAACTTTCATATAAAACATCCATGGCTCGCGGGAGCTTAGTAGAAAACATTTTGGTGACCTGTAGATCGTATATAGCTAAAATCATTCCGATTGGAAAGCTTAGATGGCCGCCATGGCCGCAATCCTGAAAATTTATTTTGCGCTTCTTGTCCTGAACCGAAAGGGCAATCGACTCAAAAATTGGTTGGAAGTATCGGGGCAACTTGCAGATCAAAAATAGCTAAAATCGTTCCGACCGGAAATTCAACACGGCGGCCATCTTGAAAATCTATTTTGTGTTTCTGCTCCTGAACCAAAATGCCAATTGACTCCAAACATGGTAGGAAGTATCGGGGCCTTTGCAAATAAAAAATAGCTAAACTAGTTCCGATCAGAAGACGACCTTCTTGAAAATCTATTTTATGCTTCTATTCCAGACCCGAAAGGCCAATTGACTTGAAACTTGGTAGGAAGTATCGGGGCAACTTGGAGATCAAAAATACTTAAAATCGATCCAATTGGAAATTCAAAATGGCCGCCATGTCCGTCATTTTGAAAATCTAGTTTTCTCTTCTCCTCCAGAACCGAAAGGACAATTGACTCGGAACTTGGTAGGAAGTATCGGGGCAACTTGTAGATCAAAAATAGCTTAATTAGTTCTTTGCGATCGGAAATCCATCGAGCCATAATAAGAAACAAAAAAAAAATGAGTAGAACGCCATTGTGCATGAATGCACTACGTGCGTCCGTACAGGGCACCAGATGCTTTTTGTTTCGTCGGAAAATATATGAAAATGTTCCACCAATTAGAAAGCAGGAAAACGCATTTATGTAAATAAAAATAATTATTTAAAAGTAAGGAGAAAGAAACATAAGACATGCGTTTATTATATAAAAAAAAAAGCCTATACTTTTTAATTTTAAAAACCAATATGTTTTTTTTTATGTCCAGAAAAAGCCAAATTCATAGAACATAGCCTAGAAAATTTCACCACCAAAAACTGAAAGTTTTCAGATAAAACCCGGCGAGCAAGGCGGTTTTAACGAGTACCCACAATCTATGTTTTTGAGCAGAAATAAGAAAAACAATGTATACTCCTGTAAACCCAAGTTTTACTATATAAAACTGGGGTCTAATTGCGGGGTTGGGGGGGGGGGCAAAATTATGTAGGTATGTTTTCGTGATGGCGCTGAAAAATGTGTACGCGAATAGAGGGCACTTTTTGTATATGTAGGTGTTTCATTACTTGAAATGTTATTCTGTTTTCCATTCAGTGCTATATCTATAGTCCCCGTTTTACTTGTAAACAACACGCATAAGGTCAATGTTACATTGTGGATCAACAACTGAATCACTTCCGTGTCCGAGCACAACCGTATATTGAAGACAATAATGCTCCGAGTATAATTTGACAGTCACGTCACGGAATCTACCACTATATTTGGGTAAAGCAGGCTTTGCATGAAAAAAAACAAACAAAAAAAAAACAAAAAAAAAACGCGAAGCTGATTTTTGCGTGGATTTTAAAACGTGTATTAAAATTGTTCAAATCAAAACTGGATTTTCTTTTATACCGTGAAAGGAAATGAAAAATAGAAAACAAAATGGCATCACACTAAGAAATCGTTTTAACTTGTAATCGTAAAATTACTTTGATACACCTGTCTCACAAAATTAAATGCTATGACAAAAAAAAAGAAACGAAAAATAAACAAAACCATGCAAACAATAAAAAAACAAAAACAAAAGTTAAACACACACACACACACACACACACACACACACACACACACACACACACACACACTAGTAATACTAGAATTCGGACCCGCTAGGTCAATATTTATAAGCTAAGAAAACTAAAATTTTCCTTGTATTTAAAGGACTTAAGTTTAACGATGTTCACGGAGTATGTCACTGAAAGCTGTTCAAGCGGTGTTCACCATTTGTAATCAAAGGATTGAGAGTACTGATGGAGGGGTGGGTTGGGTGCGGGAGAGTGTGGGGGGGGGGGGGGGGGCACGATTATCATGAATGTTATTGAGTTTCTTTCCTCCATTATTTTGTTCTGCTGATTCTCATATTTACCATACGTGACCTTATTTTAACTTTCATCTTGGTTATAACTATATATAAGCGAAAAGTGAAGTTCTCAGGGATATGCATAGTATTTTATTTTTGTGTGAGCGCTGAATTTACTGTTCTGAGTAAAAAAGTAAATTGTTCTTGTCATTGTTGCTTCTACAGCTCGTTAACAAGTCAAACATGCAAACATGGATAAAGCAAGGAACGTCAACAGTCATGCATCGAAACACACCTGGGAAACAATCAACAGAGACTGACTATTGAAATACCCAGATAACCAACCAAACACAACAAAGACAAATGGCAAGTCCCTCCTGGACGTCAGCTGAGATGACATTCCCTAATTGTAAATTTTCCCTAGAAACCAGATTTAATACATAAAATCATAACTTTCAGCAAAGATCTTTCAAGGTTTCCTCAAACGACAGGGGAGACTCCCTCTCGTGCTTCCCCCGAGCCATCCCTAGATTCGCCGTCCCTGAAGCCTGTTTTGAATCATCTCAGCAAACTCCGCGAAAAATTTTGAGAATCTTTTTGATTTTGTCAGACAAATAATTAAAAGGGTACTTAAAACATAATTTTCTGTCTGACCAACATATTTTTGTCTGGCATCACTAACAGTTAAACGTTAAGTTAATTTGGAATAAGGTCTGCCGAAATGGCGTTGTAACTCTGGGTTGGAGGTGAGGGGTGGGGCTTTTGCCCCTAAAAATGGTCTTGGGCTGATAATATAAACAATCAGTTACGTCACTGTCAACTTATCCTCGGACAATAGTACCAATTATTATATTTTCAATTCTTGAAAATTAATAGCTGCTTGAGAATTCTAAGCAGTATTATATATTTATTATACCCCCTCATACAAAGTATGTGGGAATGGGCGGTTGAGTGTGTGTGTGTGTGTTTGTTGTGGGGGGGGAGGTATACTTCAGCTTGTCCGTCATTCTGTGATTCCGTGAGTCTGTCATTCCGTCATTCTGACTTTGTTTTCGTTCAATATCTTGAGAACGAATTGATGCAATTAGACCAAACTTTGCATATGCATTTGCATTGACCAGATCTAGATTTGAATTGTTATGCGTCAATTTTGGGCAAATATACAACACAGTTATGGCCCTTGGTTATTGTCAAAGTTTCATTTCCGCTCAATATCTTGTGAACGAATTGATGGAGTTTGATCAAATTTTGTGTTCATTGACCTAAACCAGATTTAAGTTGGGATTGTTACGCGTCAATTTTCGCAAATTTACAACAGAGTTATGGCCCTTGATTATCGACAGAATTTCGTTTTCACTCAATATCTTGTGAACGAATTGATGGCATTTGATCAAATTTTGTGTACATTGACCCAAACCAGATCTAGGTTGGGATTGTTATGCGCCAATTATCGCAAATTTACAACAGAGTTATTGCTCTTGATTTTCGTCAGAATTTCATTTCCGCTCAATATCTTGTAAAGAAATTGATGGAATTTGATCAAATTTTGTATATGCATTGACCTTAACCAGTCTAGATGTGGATTGTTACACGTCAATTTTTGCAAATTTACAACAGTTATGGCCCTTAATTATCGTCAGAATTTCGTTTCTGCTCAATATCTTGAGAGCGAATTGATAGAATTAGACCAAATTTTGCATATGCATTAACGTTCACCAGATTTAGGTTGGGATTGTTACGCGTCAATTTTGACAAATATACAACGGAGTTATGGTCTTTGGGATGCTTCAAAATTTCGTTTCTGCTCAATATTTTGTGAATGAATTGATGGTCTTTGGTCAAATTTTGTATATGCATTGACCTTAAAAAATAACCAGATCTAGGTTGGGATTATTACGCATCAATTTTCGCAAATTCACAACAGAGTTATGGCCCTTAATTATCGCCAGACTTGTGTTTCCGCTTAATATCTTTAGAAAGAATAGATGGAATTAGACCAATTTTGAAACATGCATTGACGTTGACCAGATCTAGAATGGGATTATTACGCGTCATGTTTTGTAAAGATACAACACAGTTATGGCCCTTGGTTTATGTCACAATTTTATTTCCGCTCAATATATAATGAACAAATTGATGGAATTTGATCAAATTTTGCATATGCATTGACCTTAACCATTTCTAGGCTGGAAGTTTTGCAAATTTACAACACAGTTATGGTCAGTGATTGTCGTCAGAATTTCGTGTCCGCTCAATATCTTGAGAACAGATCAAATTTTGCATATACGTTGGCTTTAACCAGATCTACTTTGGGATTGTTACGCGTCAATTTTCACACATTTACAACAGAGTTATGGCCCTTGATCTTGTAAGAATTTCGTTTCCACTCAACACCATGAGAACAAATTGATTTAATTAGACTAAATTTTGCGGTTGCATTGATTTTGACCAGATCTTGGTTGGAAATATTACGCATCAATTTCTCCAATATAAAACAGTTATAGCCCTTGGTTATTCTCAAAATTTCGTCGTTTCCGCTCAGTATCTTGTGAACAAACTGATTTAATTTAATAGAATTTTGCATATACGTTTCCCTTAACCAGTTCCAGTTTGGGTTGTAACATGTCATTTTTTTTTTTTTTTATTTATTTTTTTTATTTTTTTTTTTTTTTTTTTTTTTTTTTTTTTTTTTTGCAATTTGCAACAGAGTTATGGCTCCTGGTTGTCATCAGCATTTAATTTCCGCTCAATATCTTGAAAACGAATTTATGGAATTAGACTTAATTTTGTATATGAATTGACGTTGATCTACGTTGGGATTGTTACCCGTCAGTTTTGCAAATTACAACTGTGATGGCCCTTGGTTATTGTCAATTTCATTTCCTTTCAATATTTTGAGAACAAATTGATGGAATTCGACTAAGTTTTGCATATGCATTGATATTGACCAGATCTAGGTTTTCAGGTTCCCTGTCAATCCGTTACATTTTGTTTTCTGAGCGGGCGGGGGAGTATCTAAGTATCTAATAAGCACTGCTTATTGACATTTCTTGTTTATTTATTTATTTATTTATTTATTTATTTATTTATTTATTTATTATTTCCCACTCTGGTATCTTGGAAAGTCGATTACCTCTTAAACTTGAGCTAAAGGTCGTATGCAACCCTGCAAACTACAATACTGTCATATGAAGAGGCCCAATAACCCCGAAACTCCAGTTTTCGGTCACTTGTGTCGCCGTCCTTTATTTTCAAGAGCTACATTTAGATTTTATTCTAAAGCAGTACATATATTTGTAATGATTAAAATACAATGGATTAACGACTGATACGTGTTTAAATAAGTGTAAAAAAAAGCTCTAATACAATACGGATTTATTCGTGGCGAGCTGTGGCTGTGAGTTAAATTCATACTGATCAGTTTCGGGCTACAATGTTTTGATTGCTCAGCAGACATGTCATTTCCTGCGGAAATATATTGGAACTGAATGATTATGTCTGTTTTCCCTTTGGTGCTGGGGTTTGATGTGGATCTAGAAAAATCTGCGTAGTGCAAATGTCCCCGAACAAATGTATAGATGGCAAGATTGCATTTCCACTCCGCGTATCTTCGTCGCCACTGGAGTACAAAATGTACATTCTGAGGCCTGAGCTTGGCCAACTGTCCTCAGCTATTCTTCTATAGGTCCGAATTCCTCACAACGGTTTCGTCAGTTTCCTGGGCTGCCAACCTCTAGATATGAACCGCTGAATAATAGCAACAATGCCTTTGATTCTTATATAGCCTTGTCCAAGTCTTAGAAAGAGATATTCAGGGTTTAAAGTTTGTTTGTTTGTTTTTTGTTGTTGTTGTTTTTTTTTTTTTTTTTTTTTTTTTTTGTTTTTTTTTTTTTTTTTTTTTTTTTTTAAAGGGCCGCGTCAAGCGAAAAAGTGTCTTCGAAAATGCGCAAAATGCACAGATTCAGATCACTCTGCGCATGCGCAAAATTTCATCCGGGCCGTTACTCTCCATTCTGTAGTATCCAATGATTCTGTTAGCGAACAGTGAAGACCTTAATCAGACTGTGCTGATGCGCAGGCTGATCTGGGCCTTCGCTGTCCGCATTTGCCCCAAGACACGTTCTCGCATGGCGCGGTCTAAACAGTGTTCTCACCATGTGCCGATTTCTTAGAATAAGCACCAGGGCCCAGTTGTTCAAAACTAACGATGTCGTTAGTTACTTTGATCATTAAATATGACATATATGCTAATATGTTTGCTGAGAAAAATTGTGAGTAGCTTTTTCATTTACAAAAGCTACTCACATTTTTCAGCAAAAATACCTGCGAATTAGATATTATACTTACTAGAACAGGTAACATTTTGACCACTAACGAGCTCGTTAAGCTAACGATACTTTGAACAACTGGGCTGGACTAGGCATCAAAAATAAGAAAAGAAAGTAAATATATGTGTACCCAGGAAATGCCCTCCCGATCGAGGCACCAAAAGAAGTAGAGATTAGGAACAAATAAGGACAACACAAACGCCACATATGAAACCACAGGCGAACAAACAAAGAAAAATTGCAACAGAAGAACCGCCTTGGAACAGTCAGTAGCAAACTACTGGAGGACTCGGAATATTTAATCAATATGATATTGCTTATAAAAACTAGTAGAAGATTCCCTAAAGGGGATAAATGATCCCGCTACTGCCTATTTGGCTTTGTAGATTTATCATTCGACCATTTTCATGGTCATGTGGGCTTCATGCACATGCTCAACCTTTATTCTTGCAAGTATCCGAACATGATCTTGAAATATGTAAGAGGGGTTGCAGACACATGAACTGCGCTATGGTTAAAAGGCAACATAACCTTTATTCTTGCCATGCTGCAAGTTTCCGAACATGATCTTAAAATGTGTAAGAGGGGTTGCAGACACATGAACTGCGCTATGGTTATAAGGCAAAATTATTAAATAAATAAAGGGCATGTAACTCTTGCACTAATAGTTTGATCAGAGTTCTCTGGCCTTCATGCATATGCTAAACCTATACCTTTTCTGTAGTGCTAGTGTAAAACCATAATCATGAAAACTGTAGAAGTTGCAGAGACATGAACTCGGCTATGCAATGTGAATATGGCAAAATTCCTAAGTAAATGAAGGGTATGTAACGCTAACAATAAAAATTCGATCAGAGTTTTGTGACCTTAATGCATATACCCAACCTATATTCTTACTTTGCTGCAAGTTTCAAATCATTATCTTGAAAATTCTAACAGAAGTTGTGGAGACACGAACCCTACTATGCCATGCGTATAAGGCAAAATTTCTACGTAAATCCAGGGTATGTCACTCTAGCAATAAAATGTGATCAGAATTATGTGACCTTTATGCACATGTCCATCCTATAATCTTACTTTGCTGCAACATTTAAACGTTATCTTGAAAACTGTAAGAGAAGTTGAGGAGACACGAACCCTACTATGCCATGTGTATAAGGCAATATTTCTAAGTACATCCAGGGTATTTAACTCTAGCAATAAAAAATTGATCAGAGTTCTTTGACCTTTATGCACATGCCCAGCCTATTTTCTTACTTCGCTGCAACTTTTCAATATTATCTTGAAAACTGTAGGAGAAGTTGCAGAAACACGAACCCTACTAATTCATGTGTATAAGACAACTTTTCTAAGTAAATCAAGGTTATATAACTCTATCAATAATATTTTGATCAGAGTTCTGTGACCTTTTGCACATGCGCAGTGTATATGCTTACTATGGTGCAAGTTTCAAATCATTATCTTGAGAACTGTGGGAGGAGTTGCGGAGACACGAACAGCACTATTAAGTGTGACGACGGACACACGGACGTACGTATGACAGAGAGTAAAATTATATACCTTCCTCCACTTCGTGGCGGGGTCATAAAAATATAATATCTAAACCGTATGCAAGGCATGTGAGATTCCGTCATATAGCATGCTCGCTTCTTTGCCAAGGACGTCCTCAGATGTTTCGGATAAGCTTAGTCACTTAATCCCATCATTATTAATCAAAGTACTGCTAGTCCTGGTACAACCAGTTGGTACTACACTTATCTGGGCTGCGTTCAGAAGTGCGCTCGCGTTTGTTTGACCCGTTCCTGTTTGTGCTCATCATTTGGTACAGGGATCCAGGGCAAAACGTTGCACTTCTGAACGCAGCCAAGGCTTACCTCTCTAGTAGTTTTGCTTTTGGTCGTTCAAGGCGGTATTTCTGATGCAGTTCCTGTTTTGGTTGTTCGTTCTTTCTTCATTTGTTCGGTCTGTATAGCAGATATATTTGTATTGTGTTGTCATTTCATGTAATGAAACCGCTATCGATGCCTTTGAAGGACCATTCCCTTTGATTTTGTCCTTTCCTGGATATCCCTGTATTTATAATTACATTGTATTTTCCAGATATTTAGAATTCTACATAAAAAGCATTTCTTCATATCTCATTTCGAACATCATGTTGTAGAATAAAAGTCAAAAAGGACTGCCTTTGGAAACAAAGACACACAAAATCACGAAACTCAGAGACTCGGTTTCATTGAGTCTCTTCAGATGCAACATTGTAGTTTGAGAGGCTTCATACGCCCCCTAGCGCCGGCTTAAGCGGTATTCGATTTTCAAATTAACCAGGATCGGCTCAATGATCCCAAAGGAAATAAAATATAATCTGCACTATGATTATGTACGGGGAGACTTTTTACGGCCGCCACACGGCACAATACCAGCTACAGTAAAGTAAAATAAAAGTCAAAACGGATTGCCTTTGGAAACAAAGAACACACAAAATCACGAAAATCGGAGAATCGGATATGCAACACTCTAGTTTGTTGGGCTGCATACGCCCCATAGCGCCGGCTTAAGCGGTATTCAATTTTTCAAAATAACCAGGATGGGTTCAATGAGCCCAAAAGAAATAAAATATAACCTGCACTATGATGATGTACGGGGAGACTTTTTACGGCCTCAACACGGCACAACACCAGCTACAGAAGAGTAAAATAAAAGTCCACCCAACCCCCACCCATACACGCACACACATTAGGAACCCACTAGGAAGATGTTCAAAACAAACAAAATACTAACCTTTTCTCATGACATGTATTATCAGACATATATTTTGCAAAACGAATATGAAGAAAGAGTGCCAAACATTTTTTTTGTGGAGTGAGGTGTGTCATTGTACTGAAACTTTGTCCACCAGTCATTCAAACAGACCTTGCTCTGGTTTTTCCTTTTTTTTTTTTTTTTTTTTTTTTTTTTGCTGTTATTTATTGCTGAAATTATCAGCGCCGTTACGGATTTGTGTTGGGATTACGTTTTAGGAGTTGTTTTTTTCAAAAATGAACTTTTTTTTTACTCATTTTGGGATGTTAGCGTGCATATCCGTGCAGTATGCTGGAGTGAAACTGTTCGCTACTCGCAGGTACCTGATCTCACCTCCACAATTTACGGAGGAGCATTTCTTTGATCTACATGACTCAAAATCGCCTTGAAAAATAGACTTATTTGATTTCGATTACTTTCGTACCTGACATCGTCTTTATTTATGACCTTCTTTTTCTTTGGTCATGTTGTAGTATTTCGTAAATAGGTTGTTAAATCATCCTGAATAATCAAGTATGGAACAGTATTTAGGTAAAATCTCGATTATGCAGTGTGCAATCTCAATTTCTATTGTTGAAATTGCATTTTGCATTATGAACCCTTACCTTTCGAAGTTTTGTATCCGGGTATGCAATATGCACCTAAAAAAATAAAATTTGCCCACTATTAAACTTCTAAACAATATGCTGTAAAAAATTTACAAACGTTTTCAAAGGGGCATAATATTTGGTGCAGTGTAACCTAGAAATAATACGCGCTGCTCCACATCATCGTATACCTGCCCAGTAAACGTGTGGTTAGGTAAACTGAACGCGCTCGACATGACCCCATTGGGTTGACTGAACTATTTATTAATAAGAAGTTTCAGCTTGACCGGATGAAAAATATAGGAGTTAGCTGGAAACGAAAAATTTACAGAAATATTCAAAGAGGTATAACTCTGCTAATATTATGTGGACTGTAACCTTGAAATAATATGCGCTGCTCCACATCATGGTCTAACAACAAATCAATCAAGTTTCAGCCTGATCGGATATAAACTGTAGGAGGAGTTAGCCGGAAACGAAAAGTTTACAGAAATTTTCAAAGTGGCATAACTCTGCTAATATTTGGTGGACTGTAATCACGAAATAATATGCGCTGCTCCACATCATCGTCTAACTATAAATGAAGTTTCAGCTTGATCGGATGTAAAATGTAAGAGGAGTTAACCGGAAACGAAAAGTTTACAGAAATTTTAAAAGGGCCATAACTCTGCTAACATTTGGTGGACTATAACTCCGAAACAATATATGCTGCTCCACATCATGGTCTAACTACAAATCAAGTTTCAGCTTGATTGGGTATAAACTGTAGGAGGAGTTAGCCGGAAACGAAAAGTTTACAGAAATTTTAAAAGGGGCATAACTCTGCTAATATTTAGTGGACTGTAACTTCGAAATAATATGTGCTGCTCCACATAATGGTCTAACTATAAATGAAGTTTCAGCTTGATCGGATGTAAAATGTTGGAGGAGTTAACCGGAAACGAAAAGTTTACAGAAAATTTTGAAAGGAGCATAACTCTGCTAACATTTGGGGGACTGTAACCCCGAAACAATATGCGCTGTTCTACATCATGGTATAACTATATACCAAGTTTCAGCTTGATCGGATATAAATTATAGAAGGACGGACGGACGCCAGACCCCGTAACATTATATGTTTCGTTTTTCAAACAGGATGTTTAAAAAGTAAAAATGCAACAGTAATGATTCTTGCGGACGGACAGACGGACGGACAGACGGACGGACGCCAGACCCCGTAACATAATAAGTCCCGTTTTTCAAACGGGCGTATAAAAAGTAAAAATGCAACAGTTATGATTCTTGCGCTTTGCACATCCTCTAATGTTGATTGATATTCCTACAAAGTTTCGTGAAGATATCTTGAACGGTTTTCAAGTTATAGAGTGGACACGTTTTTTGTGAAGGACAAAGTTCCAAGGAAAATAATTCAAAAAGTATAATGCAAGAGTTATGGTTCTTGCGCTCTGCACGTCGTCTAATGTTGATTGATATTTACATGAAGTTTCTTGAAGATATCTTGAACAGATTTCAAGTTACAAGCGGACACGATTTTGTGACGGACAAAGTTCCAAGGATAGTAACTCAAAAAGTATAAATGCAAGAGTTATGTTTCTTGTGCTGTGTCTGTATGATAATGTTGATTGATATTTATATGAAGTTTCGTGAAGACAGTTTGAACCATTTTCAAGTTATAGAAAAAAAAACGAAGATGGACAGACGGACAAGACCAAACCAGTATGGCCCCCAACTTTTCAAAGTTTGGGGGATAAAAATATATATCTGGATGATCCTTAAATGTACACAGTTCTGACTATTTTCCATCTGTTATTTCATTCATTTGCGGATTCACTATCTCTGTGGGGCCCACTGGGATGGGTAACTCTCATGCCAATAGTCGAAAGGGGGCTAAAATTTAACCTGTCCGAGATTTTATGCCTGTCTTTCTTATCTGCCTGTTCGATGAAGACTCGATCAAAAATGGAGTAAATATCATCTTCCCCATTAAATATCTATGGGAGACTAAAGAACAAGTAACTCTCCTGTGAATAGTCTGATCTGCCCCAAAATCAAAATTTTCCAAGATTTTATGGCTGTCCTCAATACCTGCAATGCTGATGAAGATTTAATCAAATATGAAACTGCTATCGTCTGGACAACATTTTCCTACTTATATGAGACCCATAAGGGTGGGTAACTCCCATGCCAATATTCGTAACTGGATCAAAATTGAACGAGATTTTATGCCTGTCCTTATTGTTTGCATGTTTGATAAAGATCTGATCAAAAATGAAGTCGCTATCGTCCGGATAACATTTTTATCATAATATGTCTGTAGGAGACTGAATGGCAAGTACCGTATTTGACCTTATTGTTGCACCATGCGCTTAGATTTTTCAAAATTACTGGGAAAACTTGTGGTAAAATAGGTATCCACCTATACTCATTTTACACATAAAAAACGATCAGCAAAGGACTTATGTAATGATGCTTATTGCTTATGCGATGTTTTTGTGTTTTGTGGTTTTTTTTGGGGGGGGGTTTTTTGGGGTTTTTTTTTTTTTTTTTTTTTTTTTTTTTTGTTGTTTTTTTGGGTTTTTTTTTTTTTTTTTTTTTTTTTGGTTGTTTTTTTTTCTTCTGGTTTTCTTTATAAAAGCATATGTTATGGGTACCCATATGAATTGCATCGACAAGTTGATGCAATTCAAACGGGTTCCCACAACATATGCCTTTATGAAGAAGTAGACAAAGTACACTGGCTGCATTCTGAAGACTACGGAATCGCCTGATTGTTCGCTTACAGGGGTATGTGCGGTAATAAGGTCTAATACGGTAACTCAAATGCATGTTGCCAGTCCTGCTTTGCTAGAGGTTCTGTCTCTTGAAAAGGCCAGACAAGAGATAAGTTCAAAAGGTTCTTTTTTCCCTGCTGGTGCACAACATGATCTTTCCCTACCGGTGTGCAACAACGTCTTCTTTCCCTGCTGGTGCGTTTCAGGGTCTTCTTTTCCTTCTGGTGCTTTACAGATTTCCTACTTTAATTTTGCCATGGCATCCAAACAAAATGACCAGGGATGTGGAATTATGAAATTGTATGGCTTTACTTTTATTTCTTGAAGAAATTGTTTTTGTTGAGGTTTTACGGACCAGTCAACCAAATGAGGTATGTCGAGCGCAGACAGTTTACCTTACCACATTTTTACTGGGCAGGCTTAGTCCTCTAAGTAGTTAGTATTGTGCACATTCTTTTGCCATATGTTGTGGGTACTCATTAGAAGCGTCTGGTTTTCTTTGAAAAATAAGAACAGTATACATATCTCATAATTTGGTCATAATTTAGAGCTATGAAGTCCTTGTCCCAGGACAAGTAAATTGATATTTGTCCTTTGTGAAATGGGACAAGAGGTCAGACAAGGCAGGCAAGGTATTTCCACAGCCCTGAAAATCATCCTGTCACAAAACATTAAAATTGGGTAGACAATCATCAAGCCAACTATGGTTCACATCACTACTCCAGGGTTATTGGGAAAAAGCAATTTAACCATCATCTCATTATAAGTCCAGGGGAGCTTCATGTTGCCAAGGCAACTAGACTAAGAGGCAGATCACCATAATTTTAGCTTATGTTAATCCCCCTACTAAAGCAACATTCTTAGCTAATTAGAGACAAATCACTTCAATGGCTTTGGAGGAGTTGTCATTTGAATGTGCTAACTGATGGACAGACAACGATTACTGTATAGCTCATCCTAAGTATAGCATGCACATTTGTGTAAAATAGTTTCTAACATGTTTCTAGTCAATGAGTCTTTCATAATAGTTTAAATTTGTATGTCTTATTATGTGACTTTTAGTCCAGGTTTTTAAAAATTAGAATCAAATAATCGATAGTGTTCGGTAGGGCTGGCTAATCAGAGCTGAAAAGATGATCAATAATCAGTCCTGCCATTGTGATCGATAATCGATTAGTAATCACTGAAGATTTGGTCATTATTTTACCTGTCTGTCTGAGCATGTCTCTTATCATATGTTATACTTTACAGAACTTGCATTAAAGGAAGTCTGGGAGTCAAAGACTCCCAAACATTGTCCTGGGACTTCCAAAAATCAGTGCCAGGAAGTCTGGGACTCCCCAGTTTTAAAGATATCTGAACATTTATATAAAAAGAATTTAGAAAGAATTTGTATGTTGTTTAGCTTAAAAATGGCAGTTTTGCTCCATAAATGAGAGTTTAAGAATATGGAGGTTGAATGTTTGGAAGTGAGAGAAACAATTGGATTACCTGGACTTCCAGATATTAGAATTAGGAAGTCCTGAGACTTCCTGAATTCGACAGTTGGTGCAAGCACTGACTTTACTGGAGGTATTTGGCCAGACAGGCCCGAGCAAACAATGTAAACCCATGAGACGCCACAAAACGCGGTGTCCCATCAGGGTCTACACTGTTTGCCACCCATTCAGCTATTTTTAGACACAACATTGGGTAATAAATTGTACTTGTTCAAATTTTAGATAAAGTATGGTAAGGAGTTTAGGTGAGTAAGAGACACAGAAATCAAGTTCCGGGTAAGGTGTTTACACGCTGTGTTTAAAGGTGTGTAGATATTGATGTAGTGTATATAAAAGAATCTAACACATGTGACAGACGATTGAAGCGAAATATGAGCCTCGTCATGAGACAACCTGGTTTATGCCATATGCGAATAACAAAGACACATAGTTTTTGCATCTGCGCAGTCTGATCAGCACCGTTGTTGTTCGCTGTCAAAACTTTCAAGACTAGCTAATCCGGCGCTGTCGCTGAGTTAGCCAGTCTATGGCTGAGTAGGCCTGTCTGAGTCTTACTTGGTTGAAAACCTCGAAGACAGGTTTTCTCATGTCGTCGCTTATATATTATCTGCACTTTGACGAAGTGCAGGGAGACTTTGTCGGGGCATCACAGAGCGCTAAACACAAGCTACAATTGGATTTATTAACACATAATTTTACTGCAAGCATATTTTATTTTTGGGCTTCAGAAGGGGGAAAATAGGACCTTATGCACATACTCCTTTCAACTTCTTAAACCTCATTGAAATATTTTTTATATTGGAAGATTATTAAATCCAGAAAATAGGAGCTAAATCTTGCAGTAAGGAGGGTGTACATGCCGAATAATCGTTATACATGGTTTATGCGATTGTTGCTTGAAAGGCCGTTTCTAAGGTCTTTGTGAACCTGTCCCTTTGTGACGAATGTCTTTATATTGAATTAATTTATTTTCTCTGTAACACATAATACAGGTTAATAAAGTAATATATAGAGGCTGTTGTATTATCCGAGGGATTTTTACTGATTCCTCCTTCATTATTCGGAACTAGCGAAACTATTCGAAACTAGACAGATCAGTGTTGTACTTCACAGTCATCGCAAGGGCAGATAACCAAAGGCGAAGGACAAAGTCTTTGGTGTGGTATTTCAAGGAAGGATATTACTCTGTATCAACCAAAAAAATCCAAGTTTTGATCAGCAAGTTATTTGGAAATCGTTATGAAGCATACCCTTACACGGAATTAGCCAAATGGCTGTATCTGATTAATTCTGCCAGCCTTAGTGTTCGGACAACAAAATCCACTTGCCTGCACCTATATGCTTATGTGTGTGCAGGGTTGGAGCGTGGGCATGTCACTAAGATTTTGAGGGTTCAAAATGTTCTTGGTATTTTTGCGGCTAATAAATTGTCCAGATAATTGAGGAGTTGGGTTCAAAAATATTTCAGTCATTATAGAAAAGATCAAGAATCTTAAATTAAAGGTTGCATATAAGAATTTAAGAAACAGACAACATAAGCTCTAAATGCTTAAGAGTTCTTTCAACAACTTGCGCTTCGTACTGTGATGTCCAACAGAACCATGATCGAAGTTCAGATTTGCGATCTAGTTTTGATAAGTTTTTACAATACATACATGTACAGTATAATAATAATAATTATATTTTTAATAACTAGTCCCACAAAATTTATCTTTGAATTGTTTGGTGTTATTATTTATAACTTTTTTTTTTATTTACACAGAGACTATTAAGGCCGACAAAATTAATCAGATAATTGATCGATAAATTCCACAAAAATGACTATCATTACAGATTTCTAATAATCCATGCGACACCACATTTTGCGCCGTCCCATCTGAGTCTACACTGTTTGCTCAGGCCTGTCTGACCAAATACATTAAAGTATAACATATGGTAAGAGTCGTGCTCAGACAGACAGGTAAATTATGACCAAATTTTTAGTGATTAATAATCGATCACAATGGCAGGACTGATAATCGATCTAATTAGCCAGCCTTAGAGTATATTTATACATTGTACGCTGTTTTCTCCAGTTATCGTGCATCTAACTTTTTCTAGTATTACCAGTTAACTGTCAATGAGAATTCAAACTCAGACTACTTTACCTAAGCATTTGGTATGTTTTGAAGTCTTCAAGCATTTACAAGAAATACCCAGCGTTTATAAATTTTTAATGCCTTTTTGGACTTTTCTCGTGTTATCGTCCACCCCAAATACATTGTTCAAAATAAATACCAAAAGCGAAAAACGCTTGCATTTACTTATTTGGTTTTACAGAACCATCAATCATACCAACTTCTGTGTGGGCTTTTTCATTTTAGAACTTAACATTTTGTTATAAAATGCCTATTGTTAGGGGTACCCTCTTAGAAATTAGAAAATTTTGCATGGTACACATTTTTGCTCCAGAAGGTGTTTGGAAATTATATTTTGCAAAGAAATAAGTAATAAAGATTAATGCTTTGAGGGGTTGGCTATTTTTCGGTATTAGTATTGAAGGGTGGACGATAACATGAGAATGGACGATAATATGTGAATGAGGGATATATAGCAGTATGTTGATTCTACCGAAAGAAAAAAAAAATAATTGCGACAATGTATCCATATAAAGATATTACCTCCAGATTTGTGGGACTTTTACCCAACCCGATCACATGATGAACAGGCCCTGTCTAAGGTAGCTCTGCCCTGGAGACTACAGGCAGCCCAACTATTTCGCTGGCCCCGATGGGCGGAGGCCGTGCTCTGCTGGGCCGTGATTTCTGAATACCCGGTTACGCTACACTACCGGTTGCCTACCTGAAATGCCCTTTACGGCATCAGGAATTTTACTAAAGAACTTTGCAAGTTTTTGTCGTCTTTCGCGAGCCGATACTCCATGAATTAAAATATGCAGGTAAAAGAAGCTTTCGTGTCTGTATCCTCGCGAAAAATAAAATGGTCGACAGCAGACGGTAGATTCTAGTAAACAAGCCGGTTGTCATACGACATCATACAACAGTTGTCGCAACACCCAGAAGGTCGGAAACTAGACAACGTATCGCTGAGCAATTTCATTGGCTGACTGACATCACATGTCTCAGTCGAACTACTCAGTGTTATTCGCTGATTTTTAATCATTTGTACTTTTTCAGACCACGGCAGATGTTTTTTCAAGGAGTCCGTACGCACAGAATACTGTATTCCATACGCGTTACCATTTGACGCCACCGTCGTGGCTGCTTCGCAGCAACGAGGCGGTGTCGCTATCACCTCACCGAGGCAATTATACTCTGAGTAGGCCTATAGGATATCCACAGAAAGTAGAAAATCTTATCTGGATACCACACTCATCTGGAACCAGCATATAACGAGAGCGCTCCGCTGTGGAGGCTTTTCGAATAAAATCTCATCCTGTATGATCACTTAGAAATGTAGTTTGCAATAAAAATAAGAAGAATCTCCTTGTGTTACCAAACCAGTACATTTACTATCTTCACGATCTTAGCCCCTTTTTTTATTTTTTTCTTTGAAGAAACGTTATCACCTCGTGGGGAAGGGCGGGATAGTGAGCGGCTGGTACTGATGCTTGAAAAGGAATTTTACAACACACACTGATTAAGGTAGCTTTTTATCCCACAAACTTGCAGGAACCCATTTGCGGAGTACTCTAAACACCAGGAAAGAGATGGACAGCGTTCCTTTGGTCTCCAAGTTTTTACTGGTGTTCTTCATTTATTTTAATTTATTATGCACCGCCTGCCTTTGGCAGGAGTGGGGCATATAGCGTTTTGCCGTGATATTACGTCCGTGCGTGCGTACATGCGTACGTGCGTATGTGCGTCTGTCACGTTCTAACCAGGTTCAAGTTTACCAGCAAGTACAGGTGCAAATTTACGTCCGCGTTTCTCTTGCAGCTAATAACTTTTATACCTTCTGGGCTAGAAAGTTGAAACTTTGTATGACACTTATTACATCAAGACCTTTTAATGTAAGGTACCGTTGCCCCCGGGTCATGCCCCTGGTCGGGGCGGGGGCATCAGTGTACTGTGGACACATTTCTAGTTTTTTCTATTATTATTATTATTATTAATTTTGATTGTCTGATTCCACAAGAGATATTATAAGCCAATCTTCCTTTCTTATCCTGCAGCTTATGGAAATTTGGCGCACCGTCAGTAACGTTGCTGTCGCTGTGACGCCACTGTCCTTATCTGTATTTGTCTGACATAATTACAAATGCTAGAAATATTTTAGTTGACAATTTTATAGAATGTAGCAGTTTCATTATTGCGACACTGTACCTAAATCTGCTCCAGAAACTGAAACAGCATGTTTTAGCGCACCGTCACTAACGTTGCCGCCGCTGTGACGCTACTGTGACATTATCTGTATTTGTCTGACAGACTTACAAATGCAATAGATATTTTATTTGACAATGTATAGAGTAATACAGTTTCATAATGATGACTTTGTGCAAAAACCTATAAATAGAATATTATTTAGACAGCTGTACTATTAAATCAGATACCCCTTCCACTTTTTCATGGAATAGTATGGGAACAAATACGCACCCGAACAGCTCGTTTCTGTAAATAAGCCATACTTCTTTTAATATGAAAGAAGGAATTTGAGATGGGCGGGCACTATATAATAGCTATTGATATTGTAATGGCAGACCACCACCTGGTCGAGCTTATAACTGAATACCTTGGTAAGATCAGGAGGTGATGGTGCTATTACAATGAATATATGTGGATCCGACCTGGGCCGTGCTCAATGCTTTAGGGAAGTGAAAAGATAGCCAGCCATATTTACAATTTCTTAATTTATTTAGTTTCTCCCTTAACAATATTGAGTGGAATCCAAACTATGGGTCTTAACTAAGTAAATATATAACAAAGGAAGCACATTTACACAGGGGTGTGTAGTTGTTAAATTAGGGGTATTTCAAAATCTCAGAGTATCCCTAATAGAAGAACTACATATATCTAAATTTGCAGCGGCGTCTGTATATGATACTATGGAACGTAATAAATCTAAAATACAATCATTTAAATGCTGTTAAATGTTCTGACACCAAGATATCATTGTTTTACCGTTGCCTTCAATAGAACATCAAATCTGTAGTTCTAGTCAGATAGCTCAATCTATCCCAGATAAAATAAACTTTCCCGTAGTAGTTATGTAACCCCAAATCACCTATAATTGAGAAGGCAACGGATGCTTTTTAATTACACATCAATCAGTTACTGCATGTGTATCTGCTGTCGGTCGTATCTACATTCAAACCAGGCTGTCAGTCGTGTCTGTATTCAAACCAAGCAAATATATTCTATTCTATTCTATATGCGATCTCTCACCTAGCAGATACGTCAGCCGACACACATAACTGATTTATAATTGTTTTATAACTTTAAGAAAATGGTGTATAAATAATTTCACCAAAATCACGAGTGAAGGACGTTTCCCCAGCATAGGTGTTCGCCTATATAGGTGGAACAGATCCTTCGTCAGAACAAAGTAAATAAGGACAACGTTAGGTTGTGTCTACACCTCAAATGTTACACCTATAAAGTGGCATACTAGACTGTAAAGTAGTACAATCTACATTCAATATCTGAGGACCTAGCTAACGTGCACTTATACAACGACAGTTTACAATTTCCGTTGCACTCACAGAGACGTTCGCTACAAACATTATTTAAGATTCACAGCCTTCCACCTATATAGGCGCACATTAGAAATATTAAGCAACGAAAAACAAAAATAAAATAAACACGTCTATATTGTTTTTCACGGTATGTCTGAATTAATAGGGACAAGAACTAATACCTAGAAAGTAATACAAGTGTGTACTTTGACTATACAGATGCCGTAGCAGTCTCCACCTACGTAGGTGGAAGCTACGATATGAGTAACAATTATAATAAAAGGGGGTTCTACCAGTTTAAATAATCAACATATCTTCAAAATATTATCAGGAGAACATGTGCCTTCGCCAAGAAGAATGAAAATATATAAAAAGATTGGGAGTTCAGGAATTTTAGGTTTGCACCTAAAATGCGAGCATATTGAGCGGAGAGAGAGAAAAAAAGGTGTAGGCCAATAGATAAAATATTTTTATTATGAGACCTGAGAGGGTCCAAATGTTGATCTTCTAGGTGGCATTTCACCTACAAACTTTCCGAACTACAATCTAGGCGTGCAAGCAACAATATCAAGCTTTTTAATGTCTTAACCTCAAGCCGGTTGTCGATAAACAACCGCAGATTACATCTGAATCGTTTATTTATACCAGTCAAAACACGCGCCTGGTGACGTTTGTCTCCATGGACGCGGTCTCGCTTCTTCACACGAGATTGACTAGTTGCCGCTCATACGGAATGTTCGGTCATTACGGTCCAGAACTAGCCCTACGGACCCAAAACGATAAAATCCGTACATTCCGCATGATCGGCAAATGAAAGATGAAGAGAACGAGCTTTTGAACTGGAATAATCGAAGAATATGCTACAAAAATAGAATAACCGATGTAAACACGGTATGCACAGTTCACTAATAGAACGATGTTCATGTTTATGCAGAGAAAGGGTGTTGCCGCAGTTATTTACATGCAAAAATAGGAGGCGAAGTGGCACATGGTTCTCGACCCTCGGTAATTTCGGACCGAAAAAACTTTCAAGGAAATAAGCCCGCGATACACGCGAACGTAAATTTGGAGCATTGATGAAAAATAACAGCAATAGCCAGTGCCGTTACAACAGCCCCCATCCGATAAAGGCATGGACCCCCATGCTGAAGTCAAGTAAGTAAAAAGAGCTTGGAAAGTTGGTCATTTCAAATATCAGTAATAATCAGTGTGGAGGCAAATGGCTATTAATTTATTTTAACCTTTCAACACTCCACACCAGCTTTCTTACAGATGAACAATATTAAACAGTTTAATTGCCAGATGTTTGAACAGGTGATGATGCAAATTTAATTTTGGAGATTGCAAGATTTGGAATATAATAGATATGCAAGGAAATAAACGTTTGAAAGTTTCCTTCCATTACTACTAAATGTACCCCAAAACCATCGCATCAACACACAGACCTAATTATCTTATTTCTCTTTATGGTTCCCACAACATATGCCTTTATGAAGAAGTAGACAAAGTACACTGGCTGCATTCTGAAGACTACGGAATCGCCTGATTGTTCGCTTACAGGGGTATGTGCGGTAATAAGGTCTAATACGGTAACTCAAATGCATGTTGCCAGTCCTGCTTTGCTAGAGGTTCTGTCTCTTGAAAAGGCCAGACAAGAGATAAGTTCAAAAGGTTCTTTTTTCCCTGCTGGTGCACAACATGATCTTTCCCTACTGGTGTGCAACAACGTCTTATTTCCCTGCTGGTGCGTTTCAGGGTCTTCTTTTCCTTCTGGTGCTTTACAGATTTCCTACTTTAATTTTGCCATGGCATCCAAACAAAATGACCAGGGATGTGGAATTATGAAATTGTATGGCTTTACTTTTATTTCTTGAAGAAATTGTTTTTGTTGAGGTTTTACGGACCAGTCAACCAAATGAGGTATGTCGAGCGCAGACAGTTTACCTTACCACATTTTTACTGGGCAGGCTTAGTCCTCTAAGTAGTTAGTATTGTGCACATTCTTTTGCCATATGTTGTGGGTACTCATTAGAAGCGTCTGGTTTTCTTTGAAAAATAAGAACAGTATACATATCTCATAATTTGGTCATAATTTAGAGCTATGAAGTCCTTGTCCCAGGACAAGTAAATTGATATTTGTCCTTTGTGAAATGGGACAAGAGGTCAGACAAGGCAGGCAAGGTATTTCCACAGCCCTGAAAATCATCCTGTCACAAAACATTTAAATTGGGTAGACAATCATCAAGCCAACTATGGTTCACATCACTACTCCAGGGTTATTGGGAAAAAGCAATTTAACCATCATCTCATTATAAGTCCAGGGGAGCTTCATGTTGCCAAGGCAACCAGACTAAGAGGCAGATCACCATAATTTTAGCTTATGTTAATCCCCCTACTAAAGCAACATTCTTAGCTAATTAGAGACAAATCACTTCAATGGATTTGGAGGAGTTGTCATTTGAATGTGCTAACTGATGGACAGACAACGATTACTGTATAGCTCATCCTAAGTATAGCATGCACATTTGTGTAAAATAGTTTCTAACATGTTTCTAGTCAATGAGTCTTTCATAATAGTTTAAATTTGTATGTCTTATTATGTGACTTTTAGTCCAGGTTTTTAAAAATTAGAATCAAATAATCGATAGTGTTCGGTAGGGCTGGCTAATCAGAGCTGAAAAGATGATCAATAATCAGTCCTGCCATTGTGATCGATAATCGATTAGTAATCACTGAAGATTTGGTCATTATTTTACCTGTCTGTCTGAGCATGTCTCTTATCATATGTTATACTTTACAGAACTTGCATTAAAGGAAGTCTGGGAGTCAAAGACTCCCAAACATTGTCCTGGGACTTCCTAAATTCAGTGCCAGGAAGTCTGGGACTCCCCAGTTTTAAAGATATCTGAACATTTATATAAAAAGAATTTAGAAAGAATTTGTATGTTGTTTAGCTTAAAAATGGCAGTTTTGCTCCATAAATGAGAGTTTAAGAATATGGAGGTTGAATGTTTGGAAGTGAGAGAAACAATTGGATTACCTGGACTTCCAGATATTAGAATTAGGAAGTCCTGAGACTTCCTGAATTCGACAGTTGGTGCAAGCACTGACTTTACTGGAGGTATTTGGCCAGACAGGCCCGAGCAAACAATGTAAACCCATGAGACGCCACAAAACGCGGTGTCCCATCAGGGTCTACACTGTTTGCCACCCATTCAGCTATTATTAGACACAACATTGGGTAATAAATTGTACTTGTTCAAATTTTAGATAAAGTATGGTAAGGAGTTTAGGTGAGTAAGAGACACAGAAATCAAGTTCCGGGTAAGGTGTTTACACGCTGTGTTTAAAGGTGTGTAGATATTGATGTAGTGTATATAAAAGAATCTAACACATGTGACAGACGATTGAAGCGAAATATGAGCCTCGTCATGGGACAACCTGGTTTATGCCATATGCGAATAACAAAGACACATAGTTTTTGCATCTGCGCAGTCTGATCAGCACCGTTGTTGTTCGCTGTCAAAACTTTCAAGACTAGCTAATCCGGCGCTGTCGCTGAGTTAGCCAGTCTATGGCTGAGTAGGCCTGTCTGAGTCTTACTTGGTTGAAAACCTCGAAGACAGGTTTTCTCATGTCGTCGCTTATATATTATCTGCACTTTGACGAAGTGCAGGGAGACTTTGTCGGGGCATCACAGAGCGCTAAACACAAGCTACAATTGGATTTATTAACACATAATTTTACTGCAAGCATATTTTATTTTTGGGCTTCAGAAGGGGGAAAATAGGACCTTATGCACATACTCCTTTCAACTTCTTAAACCTCATTGAAATATTTTTTATATTGGAAGATTATTAAATCCAGAAAATAGGAGCTAAATCTTGCAGTAAGGAGAGTGTACATGCCGAATAATCGTTATGCATGGTTTATGCGATTGTTGCTTAAATGGCCGTTTCTAAGGTCTTTGTGAACCTGTCCCTTTGTGACGAATGTCTTTATATTGAATTAATTTATTTTCTCTGTAACACATAATACAGGTTAATAAAGTAATATATAGAGGCTGTTGTATTATCCGAGGGATTTTTACTGATTCCTCCTTCATTATTCGGAACTAGCGAAACTATTCGAAACTAGCCAGATCAGTGTTGTACTTCACAGTCATCGCAAGGGCAGATAACCAAAGGCGAAGGACAAAGTCTTTGGTGTGGTATTTCAAGGAAGGATATTACTCTGTATCAACCAAAAAAATCCAAGTTTTGATCAGCAAGTTATTTGGAAATCGTTATGAAGCATACCCTTACACGGAATTAGCCAAATGGCTGTATCTGATTAATTCTGCCAGCCTTAGTGTTCGGACAACAAAATCCACTTGCCTGCACCTATATGCTTATGTGTGTGCAGGGTTGGAGCGTGGGCATGTCACTAAGATTTTGAGGGTTCAAAATGTTCTTGGTATTTTTGCGGCTAATAAATTGTCCAGATAATTGAGGAGTTGGGTTCAAAAATATTTCAGTCATTATAGAAAAGATCAAGAATCTTAAATTAAAGGTTGCATATAAGAATTTAAGAAACAGACAACATAAGCTCTAAATGCTTAAGAGTTCTTTCAACAACTTGCGCTTCGTACTGTGATGTCCAACAGAACCATGATCGAAGTTCAGATTTGCGATCTAGTTTTGATAAGTTTTTACAATACATACATGTACAGTATAATAATAATAATTATATTTTTAATAACTAGTCCCACAAAATTTATCTTTGAATTGTTTGGTGTTATTATTTATAACTTTTTTTTATTTACACAGAGACTATTAAGGCCGACAAAATTAATCAGATAATTGATCGATAAATTCCACAAAAATGACTATCATTACAGATTTCTAATAATCCATGCGACACCACATTTTGCGCCGTCCCATCTGAGTCTACACTGTTTGCTCAGGCCTGTCTGACCAAATACATTAAAGTATAACATATGGTAAGAGTCGTGCTCAGACAGACAGGTAAATTATGACCAAATTTTTAGTGATTAATAATCGATCACAATGGCAGGACTGATAATCGATCTAATTAGCCAGCCTTAGAATATATTTATACATTGTACGCTGTTTTCTCCAGTTATCGTGCATCTAACTTTTTCCAGTATTACCAGTTAACTGTCAATGAGAATTCAAACTCAGACTACTTTACCTAAGCATTTGGTATGTTTTGAAGTCTTCAAGCATTTACAAGAAATACCCAGCGTTTATAAATTTCTAATGCCTTTTTGGACTTTTCTCGTGTTATCGTCCACCCCAAATACATTGTTCAAAATAAATACCAAAAGCGAAAAACGCTTGCATTTACTTATTTGGTTTTACAGAACCATCAATCATACCAACTTCTGTGTGGGCTTTTTCATTTTAGAACTTAACATTTTGTTATAAAATGCCTATTGTTAGGGGTACCCTCTTAGAAATTAGAAAATTTTGCATGATACACATTTTTGCTCCAGAAGGTGTTTGGAAATTATATTTTGCAAAGAAATAAGTAATAAAGATTAATGCTTTGAGGTGTTGGCTATTTTTCGGTATTAGTATTGAAGGGTGGACGATAACATGAGAATGGACGATAATATGTGAATGAGGGATATATAGCAGTATGTTGATTCTACCGAAAGAAAAAAAAAATAATTGCGACAATGTATCCATATAAAGATATTACCTCCAGATAGTAACTATCACAAAATTGGAGTTACCAGCCGGGATGTCCAACAGAATGCAAAGATGGCCCACTTCGAGTCCATTCAAAACCCAGGCAGGTAAGTATGTGTATAATAAGCCAAAGGTTGCTCAATTGTTTTGCAGAGCAAAGTGCAAAGAGCATTATGAAATATCTTTATATAATTATTCTTAATAGCACAGCATAGTACAACAACCGAAAATAAACCCTATCCAAATAAATCCAGACACAAAGGGCAAAAATGTCACTATGGTTAGCACTAAAAACAGCAAATACAGTACTGCAACACCAAAGGCACTGCAAAGGTGCTGCAGCAACGTAACCGCTATATACCCAGCTAACAAATGCCACATCCCCGCTCCCTGGAAGTATTTGGAAACGTTCACCAAAGGGTGCAGTAATTAATTTGATGTTGTTGTATAAACCAAAACCTCAAAATCTATCTTAACTAAAATGGTGGAAATAATGTAAGTAGACTCAGTATTTGAAAGATCCACATTCCACAACTGTCTCAGAATTTGAAATAAATCTTCTTAGCACATTATACTTAGCACATTATAACTAGCCTTTTAATTATATTTCTCAACTTAAAATAGTAGTTTTCAAATACCAGGGGGGCCGGACCTGTTCGCATTTCAAGTTATTGGTACACATGTTCCTCAGCCAGTAAAAATTAAGCATATTTAATCTCTGATGCACATGTCCACCAAGCACTTAAACATTGAAATATAGTAAACAGGCCCCATTTCCCCTGCATTTGAGTTTTTTTTTTTTTTTGTTTGTTTGTTTTGTTGTTGTTGTTTTAAGTTCAGTATTTTATCACTTAATATGAATGTTAAAAGAACACGTAAACATCATCACCGAAAGGTCTTGAATAGTCTTTCAGATACTGTTGTTCTACATCCCATCAGATAGGTTGGCACTCATCCCAAACAGAGAGATAGTCCACCTTCATGGACCACAAACTCTAGTTTATTCCAAGGTAAACACCAAACCCTGGTTTACTAGAAAATAAACTACAATCATCTAATGGTCTAATCCATCAATGTCATCCAACTGTTTGAGACGTTTGTCAACCAAGGTTTTAAAGCCATTGATCTGGTAAAACTTGCATTCACTTTTCAGTTCCAGTAAATAACGTCTCTCCTTGGGAAGAACAGCAGGAGTCGCAAGCTGACATCCATTTCGAAGATAGTTTATTATTAGCCTAAAATGGGCCGGGTCTCTATCAAAGAAGTATGTGTTGTTTACTGGAGTAATCAGAGTCCCCGGCTTAAAAAGGAGTGCAAACAAAGACTCTGGATCTTTTTGCAAGGTAAGTTTGCTAGTCTCGAAACGCTGTCCACCTATTTTGTGAAGTAGCATGACACAACCATCAAATATTTGTTACCCTTTTTCGAAATTTGGTAAGGTCCACATATATCTACTCCAATGCATTCCATTGGGTAACCGACGTTGTACTGTCGCATAGGTGCTTTTGCATGTCTATATGGCATCTTTCTAGATCCACACGTAGGACAGATCCTACACCAGTATAAAACATCTTTTTGCATGTTACACCAATAAAATCTTTTCTTGATTTTATCATACGTTTTTCTCCTGCCTAAGTGACCAGCAGTTACACACTCGTGTAATTGTCGAAACACTTCTTTCATCAAAGCTTCAGGCACAAGAAAAAGATATTCAGCATCATTACCAACATCCCGAAAACGTTTCATAAACAGAATATCATCTTTAAGTTCTATAATATCGCATACATGCCAGTAGGCTTTAAGTTCTCTGCCGTAAGGTGCCACCAAAGACTAGGCAGGTTTATCACCATCTCTTTTCCATTGAAGTAAAAGTTTAAGAACAGAATCTGTTTCTTGTCTCAAACGAATATTTTCTTGTGTTAAATCTAAGCATACCTCTGCCTCTGCAACAGAAGAAGTAGATTCACTGGATCCACTCAATATCTGACTTGTATTAAAACATATTTTTCTATTGCAGGTGCTGTATCCTTGATCACACTGAAGACTGTCAGAGTTGGTAGTGTTTGTGCTTACCAGTGAAGATCCATACTCGCAAGGACACCCGGGCTTTTCATCACGAGCCTCTCCTGTTGTTGCCATGCCCGCATGAGCAACATACATCTCTTCTGGATTTTCCCCAGCCTCAAACAAACACCCAAACAATGTCCCATCTTCAAGATGATCCCACCAATCACCTGTATTTTTTGCTGACATCTCGCAAATACTTCTACAACAACAACAATGTACGTGACGACCATTTACAATTTTGTGAGCTTCTGCGTCCACTACATCACATACAGAATTACGCGTTGTATGTCTGAAGTGTGGAACCCCGATCTGGGTCGTTCCAGGTGGCATCTCTTTAGAGAGCACCTCAGCTACTCCATGTTCTAAAGAAGTGGTAGTTAGCGCTATGCTACCACTGTCGTCAGTACTAATGGGCCCAATATGCGCAGGAGTTTTCTCCTGGCAATAATAGGAAACACATGGTTTGTGATCCTGAAAGTTACCGACGTCGGACAGGGTGATTCCATGGTCTCTCTCAGTGAATCCATGTTCACCCCCTATTGAGGGCAGGGTGAACTTCTGTTCACCCCCAGTACAAAGCAGAGTGAGCTTGTCACTCTCAATACAAGGTTGGGTAACTTGTTTGTTACTTCCAAGAAGAGTTTATTCTCACTCCCAAAGTCTATCGTTTTCACAGCACCTGTTTCGTTTGCATGTTTATTTGTTTCAGCTAATGTCTCGGAAGAGTATCTCTTCTCATACCGATCACAAAACTTACAGTGATCATTGTGACAGAGTCTACGTGACAATGAGTCAGCATTATTATGCACCCTACCTGCACGGTGCACGACAGTAAACGTATATGTGGACAAGGTCTCAATCCTACGTGCAATTTGGCCTTCACAATTCTTGAATCTCATCAGCCATTGCAGAGACCCATGGTCGGTCCTAACTGTAAATTTTTGTCCAAATAAATAATGGTGAAAATGTTTTACCGCCAGCACTATAGCTAACAGTTCCTTTCTTGTTGTACAGTACTGCCTCTCAGATCTGGACAAGCATTTACTAAAATAACTAATAACTTTTTCATCACCATTCTGTAACTGTGACAAGACTGCGCCCACACCAACATTTGACGCGTCACAGTCAAGTGGAAAATGTTGACCCTCAAGTAACGGATAACTGAGGACAGGGGCACTGGTCAGTAACTGCTTTACAGTGTCAAAAGCATTCTGACAGTGGTTAGTCCAAACTAACTTAGCATCCTTCTCCGTTAACTTATGCAATGGTTTACATATGGATGCAAAGCTAGGTATAAATTTTCGATAGTAAGAAGCTAAACCAACAAACTGTCGAACTTCGGTTGCAGTGTTTGGCTGCGCCATTCTTTTACTGCCTGTACTTTGGACGGATCGGTAGAAATACCAGATTCAGACACCTCATGTCCAAGGAAAGCTACCTTTCTACAGAGCAGATTGCACTTTTTGGGGTTAAGTTTTAGGTTAGCTTCCTTGAGTCTTTCGAAAACAATTCCTAAATTTTCCAAATGCTCTTCAAAAGTTTTTGAATAAACAATTATATCATCAAGGTATATGAGCAGGATGAGGAAGGTCAGCCCAGCAAACACTCTCTCCATAAGGCGTTCAAAAACACTAGGAGAATTGATCAGACCGAACGGCAAAACTCGCCATTGCCACAAGCCACTGCCTGGTATGGAGAATGCGGTTTTTGGCCGGTCTTCCTCAGCGATACTGACTTGATGAAACCACTCTTCAAATCTAAGGTAGAAAACCAACTTGACCCTCCTAAAGCATCCAGGGTATCATCGATCCGTGGCAGAGGATGGCTATCTGGTATGGTCAGTTCATTAAGCCTTCTATAATCTACACAAAATCGTAGAGTGCCGTCACGTTTGGGTGCCAATACGGCTGGCGCACTCCACGCAGAATAAGAAGGCTCAATCAGATCCTTTTTCGCCATTGCTTCTATTTTACTCTCGGCAAACTCCCTCTTAGCAAGGGGTATTCTATAAGGTCTTAATTTAACAGGCTTACAGTTGGGTGTAGGTTTAATAGTATGCTCAACCAAATTTGTACAACCAAGGTCATGAGAAGATCTAGAGAATTGATCTTTGTATTGATACAACAAAGATCGCAAACTTTGTTTCTGAGGCTCAGTTAGGCTCGAAGAACTTCGATGGAGGAGCTCATCAATGTGCGATAGTGAATCTTTGGTCGAGGGCGTGTCAGTGCTAAGAGAGTTGACTTCCTTTAACTTTTCTATTTCTACTGGCTCATACATAGCTGCTACAGTGTTTTTATGTAGCACGAAAGACTCACTGTTCAAATTCATGATGCGCAGTGGAACAGTACCAAATTCAGGGCAGACTAAAGCTTTTGCAATCAATAATCCACTGCGGTCAACAAAACGATCTGTAGCCTCCACGACACCTGTGCTGTTTTTATCAATCATATCCATCTGTCGGCCTCGAACGATTATTTCACTTTCAGGTGGCACTTCAACACTCTCAAGAATAGCAATCCTGCAGTAGGTGGATATAGCATCAACGCTATTGTGAAAACATGTAATATTTTCGCCATTTAGGATGAGGTGATTTTTGCTCAGAAACATGTCACAATGATGTTTTGTCAGAAAATCCATGCCAAGGATTCCATCATTTTTGACATCTGCAAATAATACATCATGCAGTACTTTTTGACTACCTAGTGTAATTTCTATTTCAGCTTTACCCAGAAAAGGTGACATTTCACCTGTGGCTGTTATTAAATGCAGGTTTACAGGGCTCAAACATGGACGTGTTTCTTGCGGCCACCTGTCAAACACATTCTTACTAAGTATCGTACAGCATGAGCCAGTATCAACAAGGAAAGCAAGAGATTTACCGTGAACATAACCAGCAACAAAATAACCATCCTCCATGCTTCTGATTGGTATGCCAGCGGGCCTGTCTAGTGCTGTCGGGTTGTGGCCCCCCAAACCGACTGATTCCAGTTTTCCTGATTATTTTCAAAGCATGTGGATCCATTCCTGCTGTCATTATTAACAGGTCTGTCCACTTGGGTTTGCCTACTTCTAGGAACAAACGGATTTGCATCAGAATGTTGACCATGGGCAGGTTGATTTTGGAATGTGCCATAATGCCTATTGCGTTGGTAGTTGTTACTTCTGTGCTGACTGAAAGAATTTTGTTTGGAGCAGTTTGTAGGAGGCGGATTATTTTTATACGGCCTACCATTTCTACCAGTTGAATCGAAATTTGTGTCGTTTTGTTGTCTACCATTAGCATACTGACTATGGCTCCTGTTTACATTAGTTTGCCTCTTAAGGTCCTTTACATGGTCTAAAAGTGAATCTAATGAACTTTGTAGACTCTTGAATAGCTTATTTGCATCTCCCTTATTTTCGCTACTGCTTTGACTAGAATTGGTTTCAATTTTTCCAGCTAACCGTGAACGTTGTTTATCTGCGATTTTATGTGACTCTAGACGCAGCGCTGTTCGTTCTGCCTCGGCAAGAGTCTTGGGACCAAGTTCCTGAACGCGCAAACGAATCTCTGAATCATTCAAAGCATCAATAAAATTATCAGTGGACAAAGTTTCAATTATATCTTTATTCACCCCAGGGTATGCCTGACGAACAAGCTCCTTGACAGCTTGAGCCAATTCGGGGATTGACTCTCCTCTATTTCTAGACCTTGATTTCAGCTGTGTTCTGTATATCTCAGACCTGTGCACTGATCCAAACCGGTTAGCAAGCTTTTCAACCAAAGTGTCATAATCACGCCCTGCTTCAGGGTCAAGTTCACTCAACAGAGAACATGCATCTCCTGTCAAACAATTCGCTAGATACAGGGATTTCTCTCTGTATTGCCAACCATTTATTTCACAGGTAATCTCAAACTGGGAAAGGAATTCATCAAAATCAGTGGCTCCGCTGAAGTTCTGAGGTTTCATTTTAAAGTGGCAGTTGTCGTTCTTTAAATGAGCGCTACATGCTACATTTGGTGTGCTGATACGGTCCTCAGAGGTAATTTGAGTGGTTTGGGCAATGGAAGAATTTACATTCGAGTTTTGATTATTTGGAATTATGTCAGCAACAAGATTATTGAATTTAGTATCTAGTTCAGTAAATTTCTGGTTCATGTGCTCAGTAAGACAAGAAATAGTATCTTGCATCATCTTGGCCATTTTTTGTAATTTCTGATTCTAATTTGTTTTCAAGCAAAGATATTTGTAACAAATTGGCAGAACTCGCAATTGAGTTGCCATCATTGTAGGTTTCTGTATCTATGTTGTTTTTAGTAGTGGATGCAGTATTCATGTTCACTTCAGCATTGGCATTATCTTCACTTGCCATGTTGAAATTTAGCTAATTTACTGACTATTTAATTATCGTTTATTTTATTCTTTTCACTTCCACATAGCAAAGACCGAACACCAGGATTTTAGTCATGTATTAGGATCAAAACTCACTTGATTTTCAGGAGATCAGCTACGAGAACCACAGGCTCAAACTACCAGAACGAACCAACAACTATCCAGCAAGCTATCTACAGCCAGTGTGTTCTTTTGACAACCTGATTATATTACTATCTTGAAAATAATATTTATGCCTAACTGGTGTTAATTATTTCAGTTGTTTTAGTCATTTACATGTATCCAACACTTCTGACACCAAATTGTAATGGCAGACCACCACCTGGTCGAGCTTATAACTGAATACCTTTGTAAGATCAGGAGGTGATGGTGCTATTTCAATGAATATATGTGGATCCGACCTGGGCCGTGCTCAATGCTTTAGGGAGGTGAAAAGCTAGCCAGCCATATTTACAATTTCTTAATTTATTTAGTTTCTCCCTTAACAATATTGAGTAGAACCCAAACTATGGGTCTTAACTAAGTAAATAAATAACAAAGGAAGCACATTTACACAGGGGTATGTAGTTGTTAAATTAGGGGTATTTCAAAATCTCAGAGTATCCCTAATAGAAGAACTACATGTATCTAAATTTGCAGCGGCGTCTGTATATGATACTATTGAACGTAATAAATCTAAAATACAATCATTTAAATGCTGTAAAATGTTCTGACACCAAGATATCACTGTTTTACCGTTGCCTTCAATAGAACATCAAATCTGTAGTTGTAGTCAGATAGCTCAATCTATCCCAGATAAAATAAACTTTCCCGTAGTAGTTATGTAACCCCAAATCACCTATAATTGAGAAGGCAACGGATGCTTTTTAATTACACATCAATCAGTTACTGCATATGTATCTGCTGTCGGTCGTATCTACATTCAAACCAGGCTGTCAGTCGTGTCTGTATTCAAACCAAGCAAATATATTCTATTCTATTCTATATGCGATCTCTCACCTAGCAGATACGTCAGCCGACAGACATAACTGGTTTATTATTGTTTTATAACTTTAAGAAAATGGTGTATAAATAATTTCACCAAAATCACGAGTGAAGGACGTTTCACCTACATAGGTGTTCGCCTACATAGGTGGAACAGATCCTTCGTCAGAACAAAGTAAATAAGGACAACGTTAGGTTGTGTCTACACCTCAAATGTTACACCTATAAAGTTGCATACTAGGCTGTAAAGTAGTACAATCTACATTCAATATCTGAGGACCTAGCTAACGTGCACTTATACAACGACAGTTTACAATTTCCGTTGCACTCACAGAGACGTTCGCTACAAACATTCATTTAAGATTCACAGCCTTCCACCTATATAGGCGCACATTAGAAATATTAAGCAGCGAAACACAAAAATAAAATAAACACGTCTATATTGTTTTTCACGGTATGTCTGAATTAATAGGGGCAAGAATTAATACCTAGAAAGTAATATAAGTGTGTACTTGACTATACAGACGCCGTAGCAGTCTCCACCTACGTAGGTGGAAGCTACGATATGAGTAACAATTATAATAAAAAGGGGTTCTACCAGTTTAAATAATCAACATATCTTCAAAATATTATCAGGAGAACATGTGCCTTCGCCAAGAAGAGTGAAAATATATAAAAAGATTGGGAGTTCAGGAATTTTAGGTTTCCACCTAAGATGCGAGCATATTGAGCGGAGAGAGAGAGAAAAAGGTGTAGGCCAATAGATAAAATATTTTTGTTATGAGACCTGAGAGGGTCCAAATGTTGATCTTCTAGGTGGCATTTCACCTACAAACTTCCCGAACTACAATCTAGGCGTGCAAGCAACAATATCAAGCTTTTTAAGGTCTTAACCTCAAGCCGGTTGTCGATAAACAACCGCAGACTACATCTGAATCGTTTATTTATACCAGTCAAAACACGCGCCTGGTGACGTCTGTCTCCATGGACGCGGTCTCGCTTCTTCACACGAGATTGACTAGTTGCCGCTCATACGGAATGTTCAGTCATTACGGTCCAGAACTAGACCTACGGACTCAAAACGATAAAATCCGTACATTCCGCATGATCGGCAAATGAAAGATGAAGAGAACGAGCTTTTGAACTGGAATAATCGAATAATATGCTACAAAAATAGAATAACCGATGTAAACACGGTATGCACAGTTCACTAATAGAACGATGTTCATGTTTATGCAGAGAAAGGGTGTTGCTTCAGTTATTTACATGCAAAAATAGGCGGCGAAGTGGCACATGGTTCTCGGCCCTCGGTAATTTCGGACCGAGAAAACTTTCAAGGAAATAAGCCCGCGATACACGCGAACGTAAATTTGGAGCATTGATGAAAAATAACAGCAATAGCCAGTGCCGTTACAATATTATTTTTCTTTTGAATGACGAGTTTTGGCCGCCCGGTCAGTTTCAGCTTTCACGACACGAATTGAAAGTCCATGTGAAGTTACGATGCAGCAAAATCAGATAAATGTAGGCCAATTTTACTCCTCCCCTTTAATCACAGTTTGGTGCCTCTGTGGAATTATTATTTGAGATGCTGGGTTACGGTCTAGCTGATAGAAGTTGTCAACAAATGTCATTGCTCTCTCTCTCTCTCTCTCTCTCTCTCTCTCTCTCTCTCTCTCTCTCTCTCTCTCTCTGTCTCTCAACAAATGTCATTCCCCTCTCTCTCTCTCTCTCTCTCTCTCTCTCTCTCTCTTCCGTGTTACCGATGCGCTTGCAGAATTCATACGGTTACTGTCATGAACAGCAGAGCGTTTACGAGAAAGTACGAATGAGCAACCACAGCGCAACAGTACGAGCATAAACGGGACTACAAGTTGCAAAATCGAAAGACGAAGTGCAGAAAATAAGGCAAATTCCAAAATCAGACTACCAACATGCATATCATAATGTACTGCTGCACAATTATACCTGATTACAGCATAATGGAAAATGCAAACTGCAAAAGCGAGAGACATCATAATAAATTGCAATTATATTTTTGCATAATAGAGCTTTAACCTAAATACTGTTCCGTAATCACTGTTTATTATTATGTTTATTATTATTATTATTATTCGACGAAATCGATTAAAATCATTTGCTGACCCGTGAATATAAATATCTGTATGGAAAATGGTATGTGTGTTGAGATATTCATATTTTGCATAAAACATTATTTTCATATCATTAAAGTCTACTTTCGTAACCAAGTGCAGTTTTAGGATGTTTGATATCTGGTTCTTAACTTATTAAATGTAAATGATATTAAAATATGAGACAGAACTACAGAAGAAAGCCGGCCTCGGTGGCTCAGTTGGATGCGCCGTCCAACTGGAGACCAGGAGGTCGCGGGCTCAACCCCCGCCGAGGTCGGCAATATTCTTTCGTGGAGATTGATCATGAAATATTTTCTACGGCCATTCTCTCCCTTCCGCTGATTCAAGAAGGGCACGTCAGTTTCTGGCGAAAGAATGTGCACAATACTGGTTAACCGCTTAGAGGACTAAGCCTGTCTAGTAAACGTGTGGTTAGGTAAACTGATGCGCTCGACATGACCCTATTGGGTTGACTCGGCCGTAAAACCTCAACACAAACAAACTATATACTAGTGTGCTTCCGTAAATACATGTACTGCTTTCGTAAGAAACGATAAACAAGGTTACCTTTTTTTTTTTTTTTAAAAAAAAAAAAAAAAAAAAAAAAAAAAGCAAAGTTAGGTTTTCAAAAAGCTTAGACAGTCCTCATTTTGCGTGATTAAATACTACAGTGGCATGTAATAATGTTTCAAAGAGATAAACCAAAGTACACTTCTTGCTATTTATCTCTGCAGTCGGCGACTTTGTAGGTTGTCAAGGGTGTGTTTGTGCGCACCATAATTTGGGTAGTTCGTGTTACCTCATCTAAGTCATCCATGAGTTCTTAACCCATATAATCAGCCAAGCAGCGACCAAATTGCAAATATATAGTATTCATCGCTTGTCTTATTTTATTTTTTTATTTATTTTTTATTTTTTTTTTTTTTTATTTATTTATTTATTTTTTTTTTTTTTTTTTTTTTTTTGGAAGATTCCTCTTTTTAATTTATTATTGAAATTACATGTACTCTCAGTTGCTGTCGATACGGCTAACTGATGTTTGTCGTACAGTAACAGCGGTTTCCGATTTGATAAACTGCTCCATAGTAAATCTGGTGTTGTGTCTTGTCATTGTTTGTTCTTCTTTAGGTGCCTAAGAAAGACTGTGCTTCGTGACTGTGGTATTTCCTGAGCAAACTTTATATTTTATTCCCATTTGTTTGTGCCAATAAATGTTTTATTTCTGTGTTCTTTCTATATTCCAGGTAGATGATTGAATTTTACATCGATTGCCAAAGTTAAATGAAAAATAAACATACCAAACAAATCTAAACAATGGATACATCTTTACAATTCTTTATCGTTGAATTGTTTCTGTGTGTTTGCGCAAGTCCTTTTCTTCATGGACTATTGACCTCTGAGTATGTTTCATTCTACACATTTCCGCATGTTTTACGGATCACTGCGATAGAAGTATTAGTTCTATATTTGAAGAGTTGCAAACAAAAGTTATTGTCTGACCTTTTTAGTGTATTCCCATTTCTCGTTCTTTTATCTGTTTTATCAGAAGAATTTTTCGGCCTTCGCGTTTTCAAACATTCTTGGATATGCACGTTTATTGCACAGCATATATGTCTTAGAGAAGTATTGTGTCTTGTCTATGAATTGTTGATATATACGATTGATGTCGTCGAAATAGCATTGATTTCACAACTGACAGTAACTCAATTCATTTCGTTTTGTTTCTGTAGAATACTCTTGCTAGTCACGACTGTATTTTTCATCTCGCTGATACTTGTGATGAATATAGTTATTATTCCACATCTGTTTTTCAAAGATTACACTTTAACACTAGACACAAATACTAACTTAAACATAGAGTATAAAAGCACAATAACGTTTACTAGGTTTTTAGGAGAAGATGTCCTTATGACTTGTAGCTCGGGTTTGGATGTAGATTCAATAGAAACAGAGGAAGTCTTGTGGACATTCAACGAACGCGTTGTCCATGGTGACCAAAGACATGCTCTTTCCGTCCATAAATCGAAACATTCCAATGTTTATTCTTTAACAGTTATGAATATTTCAGTAGTTGATTATGGAGAATAGAGCTGTGTTCGAAGAGTTTATTCAACACATCAGTACTGTTCTAACGATAACTATTGCAATTTACAAATGCCTTATCGTGATATTATCCTGAAAACAGTGTACCTTACAACGGATATCAAACTTCTTGAAAAAGTGTACGTGACATTGGGAACAGTGGTCAGCATCGAAAATGCGTTCATATTCCATGTCATAAGAAATAAGACGCAGTCTTCAGCGTTTACATTGCACTGGTCACACACAGTCAACAAGTCAAATTTCACGGCAATGTGCATCAACCCGGTAGCTCGCCTTGTCCCAATACATCATCGAATCAAATACAAATCACCAAGTTGTGTGATTACAGACAAGACTTTTAAGTGTAACTTTTCAATGAATATTTGTGAGAAAGCATTTGGTCTTCATCAGTTTGCACTTATAAAAACTGACAAAAGAGGACGAAACGAAACAATTTATCACCCTCGTCAGTTGCTGTTACTTCCGGCAGGAACAATAATATCACAACAACTACACTATGACGTTTATGACCAAATGCCGATTAGATTTTTCGACGATCAGAATCTTATATTCCATGAAAGTGTTCTTAAATTAATACAGACAAAGGAAATACTGGAATTCAGGAAGTATGAGCTGTTAATGTTAGTTTTTCGAATTGCATTAGGCATAATATTTTCTTTAAGCTTATCGGGTATGGACCTTATTTGTAGCATGATGTCTTTCTACGTATTTGACTATTTGGACGGAGATGCACATCGTCTTGGAATGGCACCGCGAAAAATTAAACGACGTCATAAGCATATCAAGTATGATTTCTTTATATCATTTTGTGAAAATGATCGAGATTTTGCTATTCAAATTGTCGTTGCTTTGTTAGAAAATCAACTCGGTCTTAAGGTATGCTTGCCTGACAGAGATATTAGACCTGGACATACACTTTGGACGGAATACGGTAAATGTATTAGCCTAAGTAAAAGAATTATCGTTGTGTTATCAGACAACTATCTGCATGACCCGTTGTGTAACCAAATGCAGTTTTCTATGATTATTGTGCCAATGCTTTGCAACAGAGACAAATCAGCCCATGAAATATTTCTTCTTAACTATAGGCCTTGTAAAGTGCCTTCATTTTACTATGAATTTCTAACAGTGTCTCACTGGTATGAATATCGATGTGTAGAAACATTAAGAAATGTAATTCAAGACTGGATTGAAAAGTCTGAACCATCAATGCTTAATATTTTCAGTGAAATCTTATTTAAATCATTAGTGAATTGTTATAAGTAATTTAATGTAGCAATCTGCTATATGAATTGTATGTTTTAAACACATTTGTAATAGCACAAGAAATGGCTGTACTGTACATACGTAATTTTAAGGTTTAACTTTATTTCTCGAATTCGTCATGATAGACTTTGTAGCCAGAAATAGAGTTCCTCTTATACAGTCAAACTTCAATGACTCGTACACAGATGTTTCGTTTACCGAGGCTGATTTGAAAAAAAAGGTAAGAGAAAAGTCCAGGGAGTGCCACAATTACAAACCGCAGCCCTTCTCAGACACCAAGAGGAAGAGAAAACCGACAAATCCTAACAAGCACAAATCGATCAAACGTACGAAAAGCACTAAGATTAGCTCTTTCTTCCCCAAGCGAGGTAATCGCAATGCTAAAAGGACTGAAAAACACAAGAACAAAATGGCAAAAGGTAAGACATACAACAAATGGCCTCGTAGAATAAACCACAAAGCACCAAAGAGTGGACTAACACCGGGACTACCGCCTTAGAACTGTCAGTAGAGTAAACCACCGTGGGGTTTAAAGCACTTTTACAGCTAACCAAATTCACCCTGGGTTTTTGAACTCGTTTTTGGCTCCCTAAGAAATTCTTTCGATAGGTCAAGAAAACAATGCTAAGGGGAATTTTCTTATTTTATCATGAAAATGTATGTTGTGACTACGCATTAGAGCCGAATCATTGAGGCGATTCTAAAGAGTACACTCAACATATTATTACTTTATATAAGATCGAAAAAAGATTCCCAAATTAACCCCATTTGCCTCCCGACCTAGCACTATTATAACTCCTCAGTAGCTCGAACGACTCATGTCCAGAACCAATTTCCATGGTCCCAAAGATGTTCGAGCCATTGAAGTTCGACTGTATTACATATGTTGCATTGTTTTTTTCGTCTAGTTTTAATTGGCATTTTTATGTCATTAACCCGCCAGTAGTAGTAGTAGTATAAATTCTCTCAATCAAGGCACATCTTCTTTCGAAGTGGTATAACCTTCTTGATATTGTGGTAGTTAATACAAGACAAAATATTTAGACGTAAACGTCTAAGTACCGGCGCAAGTTTTGTTTACTTAGAGATATGGGACAAGGATATACTGAAGTTTAATAAATTTTCAATGTAAACAGGTAAAAAAGAACAACAATGTGATTCTTTAATGTATGCTTTAATTAAGCTTTATGAAATTCTTGATTGAAATGAAAATAAAATAGACATTAGTCTGTTTATAACACAGTTTGTTATAAGATTTTTTATATTTGCCGGGATAGTCACACACCGACAATCCCGGCAAATATAAAAAATTCTTTGTGAGCTAATCGAATACTCTGCCATATATAAAAATTCAAAGCTATATTCCCGCGCCGGTCAATGACACATTCGCGTCACCCTATATAAAACTCTATAATCCTCGTTACATAGTTCTTTTGATAGTGGTTACATTGGTGTGTTGTTTTGGTCGCGTTTGGGAGCGAATTTTAAGAACAGGGAGCATTTGTGGAGGTAAACGTATACAGCCGAGGAAAGGCATTCATCGGGGCCGTCTAATAACATCTAGGACACTGTATGTACATAGTAGAGTATCACTTTATGGTGCCTTAGTCTATAAGCTCGAAAGGACTGTGGTAATACGGACTTTTTCGAAAACTCTTACTTAAGGCTGCTACTCGTCACTAATAGTTATAACATCAATGTTCAGTGGCATTTAGCATGCATGCTTACCCATTTATGGTTGATAACTTAGCTTCCTCACGATGGTTAGGCACGCCACAGGATAAATGATGGCTGCTTCCTCGATCTGTTGCACCCAGCTGCTCGCGGCCTAATTGTGGTCGGGCCGATCGTGGTCCCGTTAATGGTTGTCTTTTGCTCTGCCTTTAGAATCGATATTGTTGTATAATAGAACTTATGGTTCTATGGGCCCTGCCATGCGAAAACATGTCTTTCGGACATATATACAGCCAGCAAAGGCCCATATCAGCCTGCGCATCCGGACAGTCTGATCTGGGCCTTCACTGTCCGCTAAAAGACTTATTGGATAATACAGAATGTATGAGCGGAGGGCAAAGGCTCGGATGATACTTTGCGCATGCGCAGGATGATCTGTATCCACGCATTTTGCGCATGTTCGAAGGCATTTTTCACTTGACACGGCCCATATGTGTTTACTGTTATGTTTCACTGATAAAGCAAAGAACCCCTACGCGGACCGAACATATTTGAGCCAGCGCATGACAAAACCAACAAAATGGCATGTGCACTCAGCAAAGATCAGCCTGGGCATCCACCCAGTCTGATCAGTCTTCGCTGTGCGCTCAGCTGGTAGTTAAGGACCGACCCTAGGTTTCTTCATGAGGACAGCGAAGACTCTGCTAAGACTGGGCGGATGCCCAGGCTGATCTTCGCTGGGCGCACATGCATTTTGTAGGTTTTGTCGTGCGCTGCCTCATTTGCAGTTTGGAGGTATATTGACCCATTTATGCCGAATGAAATCTTTTACCTAAATACTTTGGACAGGTCCATTTGTTATCCAACGAATTCTTATCGTAAAGAAGAATTTACTTACTGTTACAGTTTCGGTTCTCATCGAGAACCATCAGACTGTGACCTTGACCTCGTGATGATGAAGGACTTGGACTGCTTACCACCACTGGTTACTAGTGGGTTGTATGCCCCCTGGTCCCGGTTCATGGCGTGTGGCGACTGACTGATCCCGATAGCTTTTTTGTCTTGTCTGTCTCTGATTATTCTCCCTGTCGATTAGTTTGCCCCCTCCTAATTGATAACATGGTTAGCCTTAGTGATATGATCCGCCTCTGCATTTTAGTTAAAACATGTTTCAGGCGACTTTCGCTCTGACCTGATGTATACCTTTGGCACCTTTCTGATGTTCACACAGTCTCGTGTTGAAATTTCTATCCGTTTCATCTATGTTTTTGAATTCACAATCGTGACACGGGATCTCGCACTGGACACCACAGGTATTATCCTTTTCTACTTTTGTCTTTGAGATGGGCTAAGGTTTCCCTCAGCGTGTAATGTTGTCGTATAGATACTGATATGCCATGTTTGTTTTTCATTAACCAGGCTACACTTTCCGATAAACCTTCGATATATGGAAAAAAACACACAGCCTTTGGATTTTTCTGTCAGTTTTGAAGTTTTCCTTCCCTTTCAGCTTTCTCTCTCTCTCTCTCTTTCTCTCTTTATTTACCACTATGTCTTTCTTTTTTTTCTATTGATCACTGCGGTTACCCACTTGTTTTAAGTGCATATGTCATATGCACCACCTCTTCACCTCCGTAATCACCGAAAACACCTATCCAGTAATGTTTTGATTATACTGTGTTTATATTGTAACAGATGGTGTGAATGAAACTGGAGATATTGATCCATTTGAATTGATTCCAACAATTTCACTGTCACATCATCCTTTTTAACAATGTATCAAAAAAAAAAGGTATTTTACTTCTTTTTCCTCTTCATGTGTGAATTTGATTCTCCCGGTGGCATCACCTTGATTTAGGTGCTGAGTAAGATTGTCTGCTTGTCCTTACTTAATGATTTCTAAAATATCACCCACATACCATTTTCACTTTCGCGGTGAACATGTGACCGGTGCTTACCCATAGCATGTTGTTCCATGTACAAGTTCGCGACTTTTGGAGAGACAAGACTAACCGTTGCCGTGCCAAACTTTTGTTGATAGATTTTACCACCGAACGCGAAATAAGCTGTGGTTAGCACAAATTTGAGAAGCTCCACAATGTCCGAGACAAGTAACTTTGTTCTGTGTTTAAAACTACTGTCATTTCCAGGCTGCTACATATTACCTCCAGTGCTTTGTTTATCGAAGTGTTGATGAAGAGAGGGACTACATCATGCGAATTGAGCATTTCCTCTTCATCAATCATGATCCATGTCATGTATTCCTTCGAGTTTTTTACATCACGAAAACATGCCTATATAATATTGACCCCCTTAAACCCCACTTTTATATAGTAAAACTGGGGTTTACAGGGTATACATTATTTCTCTTATTTCTGCACAAAATTATAGAATGTGGGTACGCGTTAGAACCGCCTCGCCTCACAATCTATGTTTTGAGCAGAAGTATGAAAATATCAGAGTATTTTTATCTGAAAATTTTCAGTTTTTGGAGGTGAAATTTTCTATATATTTGAATAGGCGTGTTTTCGTAATGAACGTGGTGCTCAGTGATGCCAACTCAGTGGCCAAATATGTCCACCAAAGCCCTAGATATTCTGTGACCAATAGAACCTGTGCATTCGACTATCGGTCGGAGAGGATCTTCTGTTTATGTATTTTCGGTTTACAGTATATCCTAGATTTTCTTCTGCTGTGGGGTATAGCTGGTCATACTGAGCATCCGTAATCTTACCCATGTTTTTCATTCTCTTTAACTGAGACGCTCACAGTAACCCAGCTAGCATTCTTTATAAATCAATAGCGGACCGTTATCGGCCCGTCAGCTACCCTGACAGATAACGTCCGCTATAGATTTATAAAGAATGCTCACTGGGAAGTTAAAATTCTTCTTTGGGGGTAAGATAAAAAAAAAAAGGAACTCTCTTTGGATCAATGTAATATTCTGTCGTGATGATCCTATTCGGTGAGGTTCATTTCTAATAGAAGGGGTGTCTGGTTAGTTTTTATCATGGTAGGATTAACTTTATTCTATTATTAATTTCCTGCAGAGGGCATTTTGCTGCAGTTCCCCGAGGGAACCTGTCCAACTTTTTAAAGTATTCTCCAGCAAGTATCAACCTCTCGCATGTCCCTCTCCGTTCGCGTGATTGTTGTCCCAGCCAATCAGCTCCCTTACCTGATCTAATTTTAGTTTGATTTGCGGTCCCTGCAGCATTCAGTTTTGCGGCAGGCAGCAAGCAACATCGCGCGCGCATCCACCATTTTCAATTCTGGGAAATTGTTTCTCCAACCTGCCTTTCATGAATTTTCTTTTACCTGCCTTTTAATGTGTGTGTGGTCGTTTGTGTTCATAATCATAACAATCTGTAAATATTTTTGTTGGTGTTCTTGTTATTGTTGTTGTAGTTAGTTGTGTAGAGTAGGTAGACCATTATTTTTCAGCTTGCAATTGTGCACTATTCAAAGGACTTATTGCTTACTAGTGAACTGCGATTTGTGAACGTATATTAAACGTATGCACTGACTGTGACAACGGACACATAACTTGAGATGACGCACATGACTTCAGTATGTTTCCACCACAGTCATGTTTGTTCAGCTCAGAGTGACAATGGTGTGATTTTAGTTATTTGTTTCTTGTGGTATTCCACTGTGAAGATAAGAACATTGACTTACTCTTCATTTTGATGCTCAGAGACATGAGTATGAGTTGTGATTTATGTGACATTTTTTTCTCAGCTGATGAGATGTTTTGGACACTGAAGCAATATGACATAAGATATAGTTTACACGTGTGTTTTCATATTGTCTTTATATATGGTGTTTTCATACGCTTAAGCTTTTTTCGGCGCTGACTCAGTTGCCTGGCAGTGTTAAAAAATCTGAAAACTGAACTGCTTTAGCTTTGCAGGATTAAATTGTCTACATTGTATCCAAACCCAGTCTTCCTTATCTTTTGCATATATAGCGGGCCTTAGGGTTGGAAGGTAATGATTACTGCATTTCATGATAGAAATCCCTGTATTTAATGCAAACAGTGTTGTGTGTTGTGTTGAGGTTTTACGGCCCAGTCAACCCAATGGGGTCATGTCGAGCGCGGACAGTTTACCTAACCACACGTTTACTGGGCAGGCTTAGTCCTTTTAGCGGTTAACCAGTATTATGCACATTCTTTCACTGCCCTTCTTGAATCAGCGGAAGGGAGAGAATGACCGTAGAAAATATTTCATGATCAATCTCCACGAAAGAATGTTGCCGACCTCGGCGGGGGTTGAACCCGCGACCTCCTGGTCTCCAGTCGGACGGCGCATCCAACTGAGCCACCGAGGCCTAATGCAAACAGTGTAGACCCTGATCAGACGCCGCATTCTGCGGCGTCTGATCTGGGTCTACACTGTTTGCAAATGTCCATTTTATCAAACACTAAGCACAAATGAAGTGAAACACAGAGGAATTTTCGACTGAGAACAACAAAGTAACGCTTAGTACTCTGGGTGAAATTTTCAACAGACCATATTGAAATATCTTTATTTTCTCCAGAAAACAGGATTTGACATTCCATGAAAATTCTTCTTTTGGTGCATCGGAAAGGCAGTTAGTTGTGATTATAGTCTATCCTAGATAGCTTTTATATTTCATATACATGAATATTATTTTTTCCATCGGTTTTATGCTACCAAACATTTATAACCTTTTCAGTATAGTCACGGCGCTAGCTACTGAAGAGCAAAATTGTGACTACATCAGGTTTCCGATTAAACCTTTCAAGCGCCAATCACAACTGCAGGCTCTGCAGCAGATGACATTTTTTCCGAAGAAAATAAGTTCTGGCATTTCATGCGAATCCTCTGCCAATCACACGATTCACATGAAATTCGACATGTTTTCTCTGAAAAATGAAAAAAAAAGCGAATGCCGTCTGCTATAATTATTGCTGGGTGCTTCAAGCGTTTCAAGCTTCTCATATGAAAATAAAGGAACTGCCACAGCACTTCCCCTAAAGTTATGATGTGGTGATCTAAGCTGCATTAAGCCAACGGAAAATAGGGATAATTATTTTTTATTTATTTTTTTTTTTTTATTTTATTTATTTATTTGTTTATTTATTTATGTTTTTTTTTTTGTTGTTTTGTTTTGTTTGTTTTTTTTTTTTTTTGGGGGGGGGGGGGTGTGGTTACGGCCCTTTCAAGAATATTTCACTTGTATCGAGCCGATCGTTCATCAAAGGTGGGCGAAAACCAGAGAGCCCGGGGAAAACCCACCTGACCATCTGTAAGCAGAACTTGGCTTTCCTATATGTGACCCAAGCGAGGCTCGAACCACAGCGGTGAGAAACCTAGTGGATTAAGAGTCAACTCTCCTATCCACTTAACCCCACACACTAGTTTTTTGTTTTTTTTTTATTATTCAAATATAATTTGAAATAACTAGTGTGTAATAACGCTTAATCGTTTACTTTAGCTGTCTCTCGGAGCAAATTCTTTCCTTGTGACTCCTTATGAAAAACAATTATGAAGAATTGATTCTTGAAATTGTATCAATTCACCTTAAGGAGCAGATGAAC
>CAXHKG010000195.1:0-64000 GCA_964016985.1 Anodontia alba
AAAAAAAATTCTGAAAGTACTGAATTTGGTCTCTAAAACAGGCTTTTTCATTTCCAAAGAGAATATGATATAACTTCATTTACTTACAAACAAAGTAAAAGCACCTGCAGGTGTCCCCTGTCCCAGGTGGCATTTCAAATGTCAGCCAAGTGTCATTCCAATACACAAGTGCATCTGGACAGGCCCCTGTAGTGATGACTCATTGGAAGCAGAAAGATGCCAAAATCTGTATATACTGTGTTATGCAGACTGGTATCTGTCATTTAAGTTGACAGAAAACAAAAATGAGTATAAATAGGGTAAAAAACCTGCAGACCTGCAGACCCCACTCACCTAGGGCAGTCCCAGTTTCGACACTGTAACAGGGCTAACTTTAGCCGTGAAATGTTTCCTGGCAGAACACGTGAACAACAGAAGGAAGCTCAGAAGGTCTTCAGTCAGGATGTGAAGGCTAGATGCAGTTTGATTTTAAAAGAGCTAATGAAGAAACATGCAGGTGACATGACAGCTTTGCGACGATGCTTACCAAAAGTTCTTGAATCGACTCTGCTCTGCTATAGTGGTGACTGTTCGAAATGTGCCCAGAACTCTGTCATCTGCCATGGAGGTGTCAGTAACAACTGGTGGAATCGTTCCAAGTTCCTCGCGTCAAATAAAATTCACCACCTGAATATGGATGAAAGTGATAAGGATTTACTTTTAGAAATACTGAAGATGAAACTCAGTACAGCATCAGTAGAGCAAATGAAACTTTACACGGACACGCAAAAGTGAGAGGCAGTTAATGGGTCACTTAGTGTATCGCTTCCAAAAAATGTGAATTTTTCTAGAAATATGGAAAGACGAGCTCATTCTGCTATACACAAACTGACTAATGACCCTGGAACATCAGCTATTCAGAAGTGTGAAAATTCTGATGTTAAGCTTTCTGCGCGTGTGAAACGTTCACTTATATCAATGGATAAGGAGGCAGAGTATGAACGAATATATTCTAGTTACCGTATTTGCCCTAAGTAGTCAGGCACCTTAAATCATTACCGTACTTACCTTAAAACTAGGACAGGTCCATTTTATTGCCGGATTTTGTGTCTAAAATATTTTTGAATGAGTGGCAAACAGTTTAGAGCCAGATGAGATGCCGCATTTGTTGGAGTCTGATCTGGGTCTACACTGTTTGCTCAGGCCTGTCCGTCCAAATACTTTAGGTAAGTACAGTAGTCGTATGGCTAGTCAGTGTCATGTCACATCATTTAAAGTTTACTTACTCTTACTGTGAGCTAACTTACATTTTACACTCCAACAAACAATCTGGATACCCCGCATGACCCTTGCACACGCCCCGATTACACATCTGACCCTGTCACAGTTGACTGTATGTGGCTCCATGGACAGATGGCACGACTGAATACAGAGGGTATTGTGGCACAGATGGCTGATGTCCATTGTCCCTATATCCAAGGTCGCTGAAAATATCATAAAAGTAAACCGGTGAACATTCATACTTTTCCATTTCCCACTCAAAGGGCACTTGAAATTTATCACCCCATATCCGCTTTTTTTGGTCGTCCCGCTCCAGAGTAAACACTGGCCATTCGGTGATAAATGTGACTTTTCCAACAATTTTGTCTTATATTTTTCAAAAAATCCCTCCATTGCAACACTACAAACAAAATTCTCAGAAAGAGCCTGCATTTAGACATGGTGTAGGGATATCTGCACAATATTTACATCAGTTTCACTCACATTCTACTTTCACTTTCAATAAATTTTAATGAAAATTTAAAAATTAAAAAAAAATAAAATAAAACACCTTCTATAGACTGAAATTGCCTCCATTACCTTTAAATTTGTAAGATGGGCTGATAATCTGTCAAGTTTCAGCTCTGTGTGACCAAAACTAGCTTCATAATTGAAGTTCCAAAATTCTGCACTTTGCTCATAGCAGGCCTCGGACCACAATTATTTTTCCATTACCTTTCGTACAAAGACCTCTTGGGAAAAAATTGCTGACAACTTTGCAATCGATGCATACTTTCTTCTGCTTATGTCATCATTTCTTACCTTCAAATTTATCCACTTTACACATGACCATGACCAGCTCCTTTTCCTGCTGTCGTCTGTCAAAGTAAACACCTGTCAGTTCATACCAGTTACGGCCCATGTAGGCTCACTTCTTAGGGGTGTGCTTAGGTTCACCTGTTTTCCTGAAATCAAAAGGAAACAAAACAAACTCTTAATTTTCAAAACACCTACATGTTGATCTGTCAAAAGAATCACAGTGAAGTAGTCTGCTCAGTCACTCTGGCATAAGACACAGCATCCAAGTGAGGGACTATTTGTGCGACTATATTTCCTTATTTTGGACAACGAATCAGGGGAGGTAATTGTGGACTGGTTCCTATCAAGACCTCTTTTTTAAAACCAAGTTACACCATGTGCTGTTTACCTAGTTTCTACACATGTCTGCAATCATCAGAGCAAATATTAGACCAAGTTCTTGAAGTACAGGACTGTGACAGCATTTCAAACACAGGTACCCATAATGAAGTTTTGGAACTTTTTCAAAAGCCAAACTTGTTTTTCTGAAAAACACTAAATTTGCAATATCTCACTTACTTTTGGGACTTTTTTTATGAAATAAAAAGCATACAACACCCTGTGATAGCCTCCTATTGATGCAATTCTAATCTATGACCAAAACAATGGTTCTGCATATTTTAAAGGCTTAAAATGAAGAAATTGTCAAATTTCGACCAATTTTTGCCATTTAAGGAAAGTTAACAAAAGAAAAAAAATTCTGAAAGTACTGAATTTGGTCTCTAAAACAGGCTTTTTCATTTCCAAAGAGAATATGATATAACTTCATTTACTTACAAACAAAGTAAAAGCACCTGCAGGTGTCCCCTGTCCCAGGTGGCATTTCAAATGTCAGCCAAGTGTCATTCCAATACACAAGTGCATCTGGACAGGCCCCTGTAGTGATGACTCATTGGAAGCAGAAAGATGCCAAAATCTGTATATACTGTGTTATGCAGACTGGTATCTGTCATTTAAGTTGACAGAAAACAAAAATGAGTATAAATAGGGTAAAAAACCTGCAGACCTGCAGACCCCACTCACCTAGGGCAGTCCCAGTTTCGACACTGTAACAGGGCTAACTTTAGCCGTGAAATGTTTCCTGGCAGAACACGTGAACAACAGAAGGAAGCTCAGAAGGTCTTCAGTCAGGATGTGAAGGCTAGATGCAGTTTGATTTTAAAAGAGCTAATGAAGAAACATGCAGGTGACATGACAGCTTTGCGACGATGCTTACCAAAAGTTCTTGAATCGACTCTGCTCTGCTATAGTGGTGACTGTTCGAAATGTGCCCAGAACTCTGTCATCTGCCATGGAGGTGTCAGTAACAACTGGTGGAATCGTTCCAAGTTCCTCGCGTCAAATAAAATTCACCACCTGAATATGGATGAAAGTGATAAGGATTTACTTTTAGAAATACTGAAGATGAAACTCAGTACAGCATCAGTAGAGCAAATGAAACTTTACACGGACACGCAAAAGTGAGAGGCAGTTAATGGGTCACTTAGTGTATCGCTTCCAAAAAATGTGAATTTTTCTAGAAATATGGAAAGACGAGCTCATTCTGCTATACACAAACTGACTAATGACCCTGGAACATCAGCTATTCAGAAGTGTGAAAATTCTGATGTTAAGCTTTCTGCGCGTGTGAAACGTTCACTTATATCAATGGATAAGGAGGCAGAGTATGAACGAATATATTCTAGTTACCGTATTTGCCCTAAGTAGTCAGGCACCTTAAATCATTACCGTACTTACCTTAAAACTAGGACAGGTCCATTTTATTGCCGGATTTTGTGTCTAAAATATTTTTGAATGAGTGGCAAACAGTTTAGAGCCAGATGAGATGCCGCATTTGTTGGAGTCTGATCTGGGTCTACACTGTTTGCTCAGGCCTGTCCGTCCAAATACTTTAGGTAAGTACAGTAGTCGTATGGCTAGTCAGTGTCATGTCACATCATTTAAAGTTTACTTACTCTTACTGTGAGCTAACTTACATTTTACACTCCAACAAACAATCTGGATACCCCGCATGACCCTTGCACACGCCCCGATTACACATCTGACCCTGTCACAGTTGACTGTATGTGGCTCCATGGACAGATGGCACGACTGAATACAGAGGGTATTGTGGCACAGATGGCTGATGTCCATTGTCCCTATATCCAAGGTCGCTGAAAATATCATAAAAGTAAACCGGTGAACATTCATACTTTTCCATTTCCCACTCAAAGGGCACTTGAAATTTATCACCCCATATCCGCTTTTTTTGGTCGTCCCGCTCCAGAGTAAACACTGGCCATTCGGTGATAAATGTGACTTTTCCAACAATTTTGTCTTATATTTTTCAAAAAATCCCTCCATTGCAACACTACAAACAAAATTCTCAGAAAGAGCCTGCATTTAGACATGGTGTAGGGATATCTGCACAATATTTACATCAGTTTCACTCACATTCTACTTTCACTTTCAATAAATTTTAATGAAAATTTAAAAATTAAAAAAAAATAAAATAAAACACCTTCTATAGACTGAAATTGCCTCCATTACCTTTAAATTTGTAAGATGGGCTGATAATCTGTCAAGTTTCAGCTCTGTGTGACCAAAACTAGCTTCATAATTGAAGTTCCAAAATTCTGCACTTTGCTCATAGCAGGCCTCGGACCACAATTATTTTTCCATTACCTTTCGTACAAAGACCTCTTGGGAAAAAATTGCTGACAACTTTGCAATCGATGCATACTTTCTTCTGCTTATGTCATCATTTCTTACCTTCAAATTTATCCACTTTACACATGACCATGACCAGCTCCTTTTCCTGCTGTCGTCTGTCAAAGTAAACACCTGTCAGTTCATACCAGTTACGGCCCATGTAGGCTCACTTCTTAGGGGTGTGCTTAGGTTCACCTGTTTTCCTGAAATCAAAAGGAAACAAAACAAACTCTTAATTTTCAAAACACCTACATGTTGATCTGTCAAAAGAATCACAGTGAAGTAGTCTGCTCAGTCACTCTGGCATAAGACACAGCATCCAAGTGAGGGACTATTTGTGCGACTATATTTCCTTATTTTGGACAACGAATCAGGGGAGGTAATTGTGGACTGGTTCCTATCAAGACCTCTTTTTTAAAACCAAGTTACACCATGTGCTGTTTACCTAGTTTCTACACATGTCTGCAATCATCAGAGCAAATATTAGACCAAGTTCTTGAAGTACAGGACTGTGACAGCATTTCAAACACAGGTACCCATAATGAAGTTTTGGAACTTTTTCAAAAGCCAAACTTGTTTTTCTGAAAAACACTAAATTTGCAATATCTCACTTACTTTTGGGACTTTTTTTATGAAATAAAAAGCATACAACACCCTGTGATAGCCTCCTATTGATGCAATTCTAATCTATGACCAAAACAATGGTTCTGCATATTTTAAAGGCTTAAAATGAAGAAATTGTCAAATTTCGACCAATTTTTGCCATTTAAGGAAAGTTAACAAAAGAAAAAAAATTCTGAAAGTACTGAATTTGGTCTCTAAAACAGGCTTTTTCATTTCCAAAGAGAATATGATATAACTTCATTTACTTACAAACAAAGTAAAAGCACCTGCAGGTGTCCCCTGTCCCAGGTGGCATTTCAAATGTCAGCCAAGTGTCATTCCAATACACAAGTGCATCTGGACAGGCCCCTGTAGTGATGACTCATTGGAAGCAGAAAGATGCCAAAATCTGTATATACTGTGTTATGCAGACTGGTATCTGTCATTTAAGTTGACAGAAAACAAAAATGAGTATAAATAGGGTAAAAAACCTGCAGACCTGCAGACCCCACTCACCTAGGGCAGTCCCAGTTTCGACACTGTAACAGGGCTAACTTTAGCCGTGAAATGTTTCCTGGCAGAACACGTGAACAACAGAAGGAAGCTCAGAAGGTCTTCAGTCAGGATGTGAAGGCTAGATGCAGTTTGATTTTAAAAGAGCTAATGAAGAAACATGCAGGTGACATGACAGCTTTGCGACGATGCTTACCAAAAGTTCTTGAATCGACTCTGCTCTGCTATAGTGGTGACTGTTCGAAATGTGCCCAGAACTCTGTCATCTGCCATGGAGGTGTCAGTAACAACTGGTGGAATCGTTCCAAGTTCCTCGCGTCAAATAAAATTCACCACCTGAATATGGATGAAAGTGATAAGGATTTACTTTTAGAAATACTGAAGATGAAACTCAGTACAGCATCAGTAGAGCAAATGAAACTTTACACGGACACGCAAAAGTGAGAGGCAGTTAATGGGTCACTTAGTGTATCGCTTCCAAAAAATGTGAATTTTTCTAGAAATATGGAAAGACGAGCTCATTCTGCTATACACAAACTGACTAATGACCCTGGAACATCAGCTATTCAGAAGTGTGAAAATTCTGATGTTAAGCTTTCTGCGCGTGTGAAACGTTCACTTATATCAATGGATAAGGAGGCAGAGTATGAACGAATATATTCTAGTTACCGTATTTGCCCTAAGTAGTCAGGCACCTTAAATCATTACCGTACTTACCTTAAAACTAGGACAGGTCCATTTTATTGCCGGATTTTGTGTCTAAAATATTTTTGAATGAGTGGCAAACAGTTTAGAGCCAGATGAGATGCCGCATTTGTTGGAGTCTGATCTGGGTCTACACTGTTTGCTCAGGCCTGTCCGTCCAAATACTTTAGGTAAGTACAGTAGTCGTATGGCTAGTCAGTGTCATGTCACATCATTTAAAGTTTACTTACTCTTACTGTGAGCTAACTTACATTTTACACTCCAACAAACAATCTGGATACCCCGCATGACCCTTGCACACGCCCCGATTACACATCTGACCCTGTCACAGTTGACTGTATGTGGCTCCATGGACAGATGGCACGACTGAATACAGAGGGTATTGTGGCACAGATGGCTGATGTCCATTGTCCCTATATCCAAGGTCGCTGAAAATATCATAAAAGTAAACCGGTGAACATTCATACTTTTCCATTTCCCACTCAAAGGGCACTTGAAATTTATCACCCCATATCCGCTTTTTTTGGTCGTCCCGCTCCAGAGTAAACACTGGCCATTCGGTGATAAATGTGACTTTTCCAACAATTTTGTCTTATATTTTTCAAAAAATCCCTCCATTGCAACACTACAAACAAAATTCTCAGAAAGAGCCTGCATTTAGACATGGTGTAGGGATATCTGCACAATATTTACATCAGTTTCACTCACATTCTACTTTCACTTTCAATAAATTTTAATGAAAATTTAAAAATTAAAAAAAAATAAAATAAAACACCTTCTATAGACTGAAATTGCCTCCATTACCTTTAAATTTGTAAGATGGGCTGATAATCTGTCAAGTTTCAGCTCTGTGTGACCAAAACTAGCTTCATAATTGAAGTTCCAAAATTCTGCACTTTGCTCATAGCAGGCCTCGGACCACAATTATTTTTCCATTACCTTTCGTACAAAGACCTCTTGGGAAAAAATTGCTGACAACTTTGCAATCGATGCATACTTTCTTCTGCTTATGTCATCATTTCTTACCTTCAAATTTATCCACTTTACACATGACCATGACCAGCTCCTTTTCCTGCTGTCGTCTGTCAAAGTAAACACCTGTCAGTTCATACCAGTTACGGCCCATGTAGGCTCACTTCTTAGGGGTGTGCTTAGGTTCACCTGTTTTCCTGAAATCAAAAGGAAACAAAACAAACTCTTAATTTTCAAAACACCTACATGTTGATCTGTCAAAAGAATCACAGTGAAGTAGTCTGCTCAGTCACTCTGGCATAAGACACAGCATCCAAGTGAGGGACTATTTGTGCGACTATATTTCCTTATTTTGGACAACGAATCAGGGGAGGTAATTGTGGACTGGTTCCTATCAAGACCTCTTTTTTAAAACCAAGTTACACCATGTGCTGTTTACCTAGTTTCTACACATGTCTGCAATCATCAGAGCAAATATTAGACCAAGTTCTTGAAGTACAGGACTGTGACAGCATTTCAAACACAGGTACCCATAATGAAGTTTTGGAACTTTTTCAAAAGCCAAACTTGTTTTTCTGAAAAACACTAAATTTGCAATATCTCACTTACTTTTGGGACTTTTTTTATGAAATAAAAAGCATACAACACCCTGTGATAGCCTCCTATTGATGCAATTCTAATCTATGACCAAAACAATGGTTCTGCATATTTTAAAGGCTTAAAATGAAGAAATTGTCAAATTTCGACCAATTTTTGCCATTTAAGGAAAGTTAACAAAAGAAAAAAAATTCTGAAAGTACTGAATTTGGTCTCTAAAACAGGCTTTTTCATTTCCAAAGAGAATATGATATAACTTCATTTACTTACAAACAAAGTAAAAGCACCTGCAGGTGTCCCCTGTCCCAGGTGGCATTTCAAATGTCAGCCAAGTGTCATTCCAATACACAAGTGCATCTGGACAGGCCCCTGTAGTGATGACTCATTGGAAGCAGAAAGATGCCAAAATCTGTATATACTGTGTTATGCAGACTGGTATCTGTCATTTAAGTTGACAGAAAACAAAAATGAGTATAAATAGGGTAAAAAACCTGCAGACCTGCAGACCCCACTCACCTAGGGCAGTCCCAGTTTCGACACTGTAACAGGGCTAACTTTAGCCGTGAAATGTTTCCTGGCAGAACACGTGAACAACAGAAGGAAGCTCAGAAGGTCTTCAGTCAGGATGTGAAGGCTAGATGCAGTTTGATTTTAAAAGAGCTAATGAAGAAACATGCAGGTGACATGACAGCTTTGCGACGATGCTTACCAAAAGTTCTTGAATCGACTCTGCTCTGCTATAGTGGTGACTGTTCGAAATGTGCCCAGAACTCTGTCATCTGCCATGGAGGTGTCAGTAACAACTGGTGGAATCGTTCCAAGTTCCTCGCGTCAAATAAAATTCACCACCTGAATATGGATGAAAGTGATAAGGATTTACTTTTAGAAATACTGAAGATGAAACTCAGTACAGCATCAGTAGAGCAAATGAAACTTTACACGGACACGCAAAAGTGAGAGGCAGTTAATGGGTCACTTAGTGTATCGCTTCCAAAAAATGTGAATTTTTCTAGAAATATGGAAAGACGAGCTCATTCTGCTATACACAAACTGACTAATGACCCTGGAACATCAGCTATTCAGAAGTGTGAAAATTCTGATGTTAAGCTTTCTGCGCGTGTGAAACGTTCACTTATATCAATGGATAAGGAGGCAGAGTATGAACGAATATATTCTAGTTACCGTATTTGCCCTAAGTAGTCAGGCACCTTAAATCATTACCGTACTTACCTTAAAACTAGGACAGGTCCATTTTATTGCCGGATTTTGTGTCTAAAATATTTTTGAATGAGTGGCAAACAGTTTAGAGCCAGATGAGATGCCGCATTTGTTGGAGTCTGATCTGGGTCTACACTGTTTGCTCAGGCCTGTCCGTCCAAATACTTTAGGTAAGTACAGTAGTCGTATGGCTAGTCAGTGTCATGTCACATCATTTAAAGTTTACTTACTCTTACTGTGAGCTAACTTACATTTTACACTCCAACAAACAATCTGGATACCCCGCATGACCCTTGCACACGCCCCGATTACACATCTGACCCTGTCACAGTTGACTGTATGTGGCTCCATGGACAGATGGCACGACTGAATACAGAGGGTATTGTGGCACAGATGGCTGATGTCCATTGTCCCTATATCCAAGGTCGCTGAAAATATCATAAAAGTAAACCGGTGAACATTCATACTTTTCCATTTCCCACTCAAAGGGCACTTGAAATTTATCACCCCATATCCGCTTTTTTTGGTCGTCCCGCTCCAGAGTAAACACTGGCCATTCGGTGATAAATGTGACTTTTCCAACAATTTTGTCTTATATTTTTCAAAAAATCCCTCCATTGCAACACTACAAACAAAATTCTCAGAAAGAGCCTGCATTTAGACATGGTGTAGGGATATCTGCACAATATTTACATCAGTTTCACTCACATTCTACTTTCACTTTCAATAAATTTTAATGAAAATTTAAAAATTAAAAAAAAATAAAATAAAACACCTTCTATAGACTGAAATTGCCTCCATTACCTTTAAATTTGTAAGATGGGCTGATAATCTGTCAAGTTTCAGCTCTGTGTGACCAAAACTAGCTTCATAATTGAAGTTCCAAAATTCTGCACTTTGCTCATAGCAGGCCTCGGACCACAATTATTTTTCCATTACCTTTCGTACAAAGACCTCTTGGGAAAAAATTGCTGACAACTTTGCAATCGATGCATACTTTCTTCTGCTTATGTCATCATTTCTTACCTTCAAATTTATCCACTTTACACATGACCATGACCAGCTCCTTTTCCTGCTGTCGTCTGTCAAAGTAAACACCTGTCAGTTCATACCAGTTACGGCCCATGTAGGCTCACTTCTTAGGGGTGTGCTTAGGTTCACCTGTTTTCCTGAAATCAAAAGGAAACAAAACAAACTCTTAATTTTCAAAACACCTACATGTTGATCTGTCAAAAGAATCACAGTGAAGTAGTCTGCTCAGTCACTCTGGCATAAGACACAGCATCCAAGTGAGGGACTATTTGTGCGACTATATTTCCTTATTTTGGACAACGAATCAGGGGAGGTAATTGTGGACTGGTTCCTATCAAGACCTCTTTTTTAAAACCAAGTTACACCATGTGCTGTTTACCTAGTTTCTACACATGTCTGCAATCATCAGAGCAAATATTAGACCAAGTTCTTGAAGTACAGGACTGTGACAGCATTTCAAACACAGGTACCCATAATGAAGTTTTGGAACTTTTTCAAAAGCCAAACTTGTTTTTCTGAAAAACACTAAATTTGCAATATCTCACTTACTTTTGGGACTTTTTTTATGAAATAAAAAGCATACAACACCCTGTGATAGCCTCCTATTGATGCAATTCTAATCTATGACCAAAACAATGGTTCTGCATATTTTAAAGGCTTAAAATGAAGAAATTGTCAAATTTCGACCAATTTTTGCCATTTAAGGAAAGTTAACAAAAGAAAAAAAATTCTGAAAGTACTGAATTTGGTCTCTAAAACAGGCTTTTTCATTTCCAAAGAGAATATGATATAACTTCATTTACTTACAAACAAAGTAAAAGCACCTGCAGGTGTCCCCTGTCCCAGGTGGCATTTCAAATGTCAGCCAAGTGTCATTCCAATACACAAGTGCATCTGGACAGGCCCCTGTAGTGATGACTCATTGGAAGCAGAAAGATGCCAAAATCTGTATATACTGTGTTATGCAGACTGGTATCTGTCATTTAAGTTGACAGAAAACAAAAATGAGTATAAATAGGGTAAAAAACCTGCAGACCTGCAGACCCCACTCACCTAGGGCAGTCCCAGTTTCGACACTGTAACAGGGCTAACTTTAGCCGTGAAATGTTTCCTGGCAGAACACGTGAACAACAGAAGGAAGCTCAGAAGGTCTTCAGTCAGGATGTGAAGGCTAGATGCAGTTTGATTTTAAAAGAGCTAATGAAGAAACATGCAGGTGACATGACAGCTTTGCGACGATGCTTACCAAAAGTTCTTGAATCGACTCTGCTCTGCTATAGTGGTGACTGTTCGAAATGTGCCCAGAACTCTGTCATCTGCCATGGAGGTGTCAGTAACAACTGGTGGAATCGTTCCAAGTTCCTCGCGTCAAATAAAATTCACCACCTGAATATGGATGAAAGTGATAAGGATTTACTTTTAGAAATACTGAAGATGAAACTCAGTACAGCATCAGTAGAGCAAATGAAACTTTACACGGACACGCAAAAGTGAGAGGCAGTTAATGGGTCACTTAGTGTATCGCTTCCAAAAAATGTGAATTTTTCTAGAAATATGGAAAGACGAGCTCATTCTGCTATACACAAACTGACTAATGACCCTGGAACATCAGCTATTCAGAAGTGTGAAAATTCTGATGTTAAGCTTTCTGCGCGTGTGAAACGTTCACTTATATCAATGGATAAGGAGGCAGAGTATGAACGAATATATTCTAGTTACCGTATTTGCCCTAAGTAGTCAGGCACCTTAAATCATTACCGTACTTACCTTAAAACTAGGACAGGTCCATTTTATTGCCGGATTTTGTGTCTAAAATATTTTTGAATGAGTGGCAAACAGTTTAGAGCCAGATGAGATGCCGCATTTGTTGGAGTCTGATCTGGGTCTACACTGTTTGCTCAGGCCTGTCCGTCCAAATACTTTAGGTAAGTACAGTAGTCGTATGGCTAGTCAGTGTCATGTCACATCATTTAAAGTTTACTTACTCTTACTGTGAGCTAACTTACATTTTACACTCCAACAAACAATCTGGATACCCCGCATGACCCTTGCACACGCCCCGATTACACATCTGACCCTGTCACAGTTGACTGTATGTGGCTCCATGGACAGATGGCACGACTGAATACAGAGGGTATTGTGGCACAGATGGCTGATGTCCATTGTCCCTATATCCAAGGTCGCTGAAAATATCATAAAAGTAAACCGGTGAACATTCATACTTTTCCATTTCCCACTCAAAGGGCACTTGAAATTTATCACCCCATATCCGCTTTTTTTGGTCGTCCCGCTCCAGAGTAAACACTGGCCATTCGGTGATAAATGTGACTTTTCCAACAATTTTGTCTTATATTTTTCAAAAAATCCCTCCATTGCAACACTACAAACAAAATTCTCAGAAAGAGCCTGCATTTAGACATGGTGTAGGGATATCTGCACAATATTTACATCAGTTTCACTCACATTCTACTTTCACTTTCAATAAATTTTAATGAAAATTTAAAAATTAAAAAAAAATAAAATAAAACACCTTCTATAGACTGAAATTGCCTCCATTACCTTTAAATTTGTAAGATGGGCTGATAATCTGTCAAGTTTCAGCTCTGTGTGACCAAAACTAGCTTCATAATTGAAGTTCCAAAATTCTGCACTTTGCTCATAGCAGGCCTCGGACCACAATTATTTTTCCATTACCTTTCGTACAAAGACCTCTTGGGAAAAAATTGCTGACAACTTTGCAATCGATGCATACTTTCTTCTGCTTATGTCATCATTTCTTACCTTCAAATTTATCCACTTTACACATGACCATGACCAGCTCCTTTTCCTGCTGTCGTCTGTCAAAGTAAACACCTGTCAGTTCATACCAGTTACGGCCCATGTAGGCTCACTTCTTAGGGGTGTGCTTAGGTTCACCTGTTTTCCTGAAATCAAAAGGAAACAAAACAAACTCTTAATTTTCAAAACACCTACATGTTGATCTGTCAAAAGAATCACAGTGAAGTAGTCTGCTCAGTCACTCTGGCATAAGACACAGCATCCAAGTGAGGGACTATTTGTGCGACTATATTTCCTTATTTTGGACAACGAATCAGGGGAGGTAATTGTGGACTGGTTCCTATCAAGACCTCTTTTTTAAAACCAAGTTACACCATGTGCTGTTTACCTAGTTTCTACACATGTCTGCAATCATCAGAGCAAATATTAGACCAAGTTCTTGAAGTACAGGACTGTGACAGCATTTCAAACACAGGTACCCATAATGAAGTTTTGGAACTTTTTCAAAAGCCAAACTTGTTTTTCTGAAAAACACTAAATTTGCAATATCTCACTTACTTTTGGGACTTTTTTTATGAAATAAAAAGCATACAACACCCTGTGATAGCCTCCTATTGATGCAATTCTAATCTATGACCAAAACAATGGTTCTGCATATTTTAAAGGCTTAAAATGAAGAAATTGTCAAATTTCGACCAATTTTTGCCATTTAAGGAAAGTTAACAAAAGAAAAAAAATTCTGAAAGTACTGAATTTGGTCTCTAAAACAGGCTTTTTCATTTCCAAAGAGAATATGATATAACTTCATTTACTTACAAACAAAGTAAAAGCACCTGCAGGTGTCCCCTGTCCCAGGTGGCATTTCAAATGTCAGCCAAGTGTCATTCCAATACACAAGTGCATCTGGACAGGCCCCTGTAGTGATGACTCATTGGAAGCAGAAAGATGCCAAAATCTGTATATACTGTGTTATGCAGACTGGTATCTGTCATTTAAGTTGACAGAAAACAAAAATGAGTATAAATAGGGTAAAAAACCTGCAGACCTGCAGACCCCACTCACCTAGGGCAGTCCCAGTTTCGACACTGTAACAGGGCTAACTTTAGCCGTGAAATGTTTCCTGGCAGAACACGTGAACAACAGAAGGAAGCTCAGAAGGTCTTCAGTCAGGATGTGAAGGCTAGATGCAGTTTGATTTTAAAAGAGCTAATGAAGAAACATGCAGGTGACATGACAGCTTTGCGACGATGCTTACCAAAAGTTCTTGAATCGACTCTGCTCTGCTATAGTGGTGACTGTTCGAAATGTGCCCAGAACTCTGTCATCTGCCATGGAGGTGTCAGTAACAACTGGTGGAATCGTTCCAAGTTCCTCGCGTCAAATAAAATTCACCACCTGAATATGGATGAAAGTGATAAGGATTTACTTTTAGAAATACTGAAGATGAAACTCAGTACAGCATCAGTAGAGCAAATGAAACTTTACACGGACACGCAAAAGTGAGAGGCAGTTAATGGGTCACTTAGTGTATCGCTTCCAAAAAATGTGAATTTTTCTAGAAATATGGAAAGACGAGCTCATTCTGCTATACACAAACTGACTAATGACCCTGGAACATCAGCTATTCAGAAGTGTGAAAATTCTGATGTTAAGCTTTCTGCGCGTGTGAAACGTTCACTTATATCAATGGATAAGGAGGCAGAGTATGAACGAATATATTCTAGTTACCGTATTTGCCCTAAGTAGTCAGGCACCTTAAATCATTACCGTACTTACCTTAAAACTAGGACAGGTCCATTTTATTGCCGGATTTTGTGTCTAAAATATTTTTGAATGAGTGGCAAACAGTTTAGAGCCAGATGAGATGCCGCATTTGTTGGAGTCTGATCTGGGTCTACACTGTTTGCTCAGGCCTGTCCGTCCAAATACTTTAGGTAAGTACAGTAGTCGTATGGCTAGTCAGTGTCATGTCACATCATTTAAAGTTTACTTACTCTTACTGTGAGCTAACTTACATTTTACACTCCAACAAACAATCTGGATACCCCGCATGACCCTTGCACACGCCCCGATTACACATCTGACCCTGTCACAGTTGACTGTATGTGGCTCCATGGACAGATGGCACGACTGAATACAGAGGGTATTGTGGCACAGATGGCTGATGTCCATTGTCCCTATATCCAAGGTCGCTGAAAATATCATAAAAGTAAACCGGTGAACATTCATACTTTTCCATTTCCCACTCAAAGGGCACTTGAAATTTATCACCCCATATCCGCTTTTTTTGGTCGTCCCGCTCCAGAGTAAACACTGGCCATTCGGTGATAAATGTGACTTTTCCAACAATTTTGTCTTATATTTTTCAAAAAATCCCTCCATTGCAACACTACAAACAAAATTCTCAGAAAGAGCCTGCATTTAGACATGGTGTAGGGATATCTGCACAATATTTACATCAGTTTCACTCACATTCTACTTTCACTTTCAATAAATTTTAATGAAAATTTAAAAATTAAAAAAAAATAAAATAAAACACCTTCTATAGACTGAAATTGCCTCCATTACCTTTAAATTTGTAAGATGGGCTGATAATCTGTCAAGTTTCAGCTCTGTGTGACCAAAACTAGCTTCATAATTGAAGTTCCAAAATTCTGCACTTTGCTCATAGCAGGCCTCGGACCACAATTATTTTTCCATTACCTTTCGTACAAAGACCTCTTGGGAAAAAATTGCTGACAACTTTGCAATCGATGCATACTTTCTTCTGCTTATGTCATCATTTCTTACCTTCAAATTTATCCACTTTACACATGACCATGACCAGCTCCTTTTCCTGCTGTCGTCTGTCAAAGTAAACACCTGTCAGTTCATACCAGTTACGGCCCATGTAGGCTCACTTCTTAGGGGTGTGCTTAGGTTCACCTGTTTTCCTGAAATCAAAAGGAAACAAAACAAACTCTTAATTTTCAAAACACCTACATGTTGATCTGTCAAAAGAATCACAGTGAAGTAGTCTGCTCAGTCACTCTGGCATAAGACACAGCATCCAAGTGAGGGACTATTTGTGCGACTATATTTCCTTATTTTGGACAACGAATCAGGGGAGGTAATTGTGGACTGGTTCCTATCAAGACCTCTTTTTTAAAACCAAGTTACACCATGTGCTGTTTACCTAGTTTCTACACATGTCTGCAATCATCAGAGCAAATATTAGACCAAGTTCTTGAAGTACAGGACTGTGACAGCATTTCAAACACAGGTACCCATAATGAAGTTTTGGAACTTTTTCAAAAGCCAAACTTGTTTTTCTGAAAAACACTAAATTTGCAATATCTCACTTACTTTTGGGACTTTTTTTATGAAATAAAAAGCATACAACACCCTGTGATAGCCTCCTATTGATGCAATTCTAATCTATGACCAAAACAATGGTTCTGCATATTTTAAAGGCTTAAAATGAAGAAATTGTCAAATTTCGACCAATTTTTGCCATTTAAGGAAAGTTAACAAAAGAAAAAAAATTCTGAAAGTACTGAATTTGGTCTCTAAAACAGGCTTTTTCATTTCCAAAGAGAATATGATATAACTTCATTTACTTACAAACAAAGTAAAAGCACCTGCAGGTGTCCCCTGTCCCAGGTGGCATTTCAAATGTCAGCCAAGTGTCATTCCAATACACAAGTGCATCTGGACAGGCCCCTGTAGTGATGACTCATTGGAAGCAGAAAGATGCCAAAATCTGTATATACTGTGTTATGCAGACTGGTATCTGTCATTTAAGTTGACAGAAAACAAAAATGAGTATAAATAGGGTAAAAAACCTGCAGACCTGCAGACCCCACTCACCTAGGGCAGTCCCAGTTTCGACACTGTAACAGGGCTAACTTTAGCCGTGAAATGTTTCCTGGCAGAACACGTGAACAACAGAAGGAAGCTCAGAAGGTCTTCAGTCAGGATGTGAAGGCTAGATGCAGTTTGATTTTAAAAGAGCTAATGAAGAAACATGCAGGTGACATGACAGCTTTGCGACGATGCTTACCAAAAGTTCTTGAATCGACTCTGCTCTGCTATAGTGGTGACTGTTCGAAATGTGCCCAGAACTCTGTCATCTGCCATGGAGGTGTCAGTAACAACTGGTGGAATCGTTCCAAGTTCCTCGCGTCAAATAAAATTCACCACCTGAATATGGATGAAAGTGATAAGGATTTACTTTTAGAAATACTGAAGATGAAACTCAGTACAGCATCAGTAGAGCAAATGAAACTTTACACGGACACGCAAAAGTGAGAGGCAGTTAATGGGTCACTTAGTGTATCGCTTCCAAAAAATGTGAATTTTTCTAGAAATATGGAAAGACGAGCTCATTCTGCTATACACAAACTGACTAATGACCCTGGAACATCAGCTATTCAGAAGTGTGAAAATTCTGATGTTAAGCTTTCTGCGCGTGTGAAACGTTCACTTATATCAATGGATAAGGAGGCAGAGTATGAACGAATATATTCTAGTTACCGTATTTGCCCTAAGTAGTCAGGCACCTTAAATCATTACCGTACTTACCTTAAAACTAGGACAGGTCCATTTTATTGCCGGATTTTGTGTCTAAAATATTTTTGAATGAGTGGCAAACAGTTTAGAGCCAGATGAGATGCCGCATTTGTTGGAGTCTGATCTGGGTCTACACTGTTTGCTCAGGCCTGTCCGTCCAAATACTTTAGGTAAGTACAGTAGTCGTATGGCTAGTCAGTGTCATGTCACATCATTTAAAGTTTACTTACTCTTACTGTGAGCTAACTTACATTTTACACTCCAACAAACAATCTGGATACCCCGCATGACCCTTGCACACGCCCCGATTACACATCTGACCCTGTCACAGTTGACTGTATGTGGCTCCATGGACAGATGGCACGACTGAATACAGAGGGTATTGTGGCACAGATGGCTGATGTCCATTGTCCCTATATCCAAGGTCGCTGAAAATATCATAAAAGTAAACCGGTGAACATTCATACTTTTCCATTTCCCACTCAAAGGGCACTTGAAATTTATCACCCCATATCCGCTTTTTTTGGTCGTCCCGCTCCAGAGTAAACACTGGCCATTCGGTGATAAATGTGACTTTTCCAACAATTTTGTCTTATATTTTTCAAAAAATCCCTCCATTGCAACACTACAAACAAAATTCTCAGAAAGAGCCTGCATTTAGACATGGTGTAGGGATATCTGCACAATATTTACATCAGTTTCACTCACATTCTACTTTCACTTTCAATAAATTTTAATGAAAATTTAAAAATTAAAAAAAAATAAAATAAAACACCTTCTATAGACTGAAATTGCCTCCATTACCTTTAAATTTGTAAGATGGGCTGATAATCTGTCAAGTTTCAGCTCTGTGTGACCAAAACTAGCTTCATAATTGAAGTTCCAAAATTCTGCACTTTGCTCATAGCAGGCCTCGGACCACAATTATTTTTCCATTACCTTTCGTACAAAGACCTCTTGGGAAAAAATTGCTGACAACTTTGCAATCGATGCATACTTTCTTCTGCTTATGTCATCATTTCTTACCTTCAAATTTATCCACTTTACACATGACCATGACCAGCTCCTTTTCCTGCTGTCGTCTGTCAAAGTAAACACCTGTCAGTTCATACCAGTTACGGCCCATGTAGGCTCACTTCTTAGGGGTGTGCTTAGGTTCACCTGTTTTCCTGAAATCAAAAGGAAACAAAACAAACTCTTAATTTTCAAAACACCTACATGTTGATCTGTCAAAAGAATCACAGTGAAGTAGTCTGCTCAGTCACTCTGGCATAAGACACAGCATCCAAGTGAGGGACTATTTGTGCGACTATATTTCCTTATTTTGGACAACGAATCAGGGGAGGTAATTGTGGACTGGTTCCTATCAAGACCTCTTTTTTAAAACCAAGTTACACCATGTGCTGTTTACCTAGTTTCTACACATGTCTGCAATCATCAGAGCAAATATTAGACCAAGTTCTTGAAGTACAGGACTGTGACAGCATTTCAAACACAGGTACCCATAATGAAGTTTTGGAACTTTTTCAAAAGCCAAACTTGTTTTTCTGAAAAACACTAAATTTGCAATATCTCACTTACTTTTGGGACTTTTTTTATGAAATAAAAAGCATACAACACCCTGTGATAGCCTCCTATTGATGCAATTCTAATCTATGACCAAAACAATGGTTCTGCATATTTTAAAGGCTTAAAATGAAGAAATTGTCAAATTTCGACCAATTTTTGCCATTTAAGGAAAGTTAACAAAAGAAAAAAAATTCTGAAAGTACTGAATTTGGTCTCTAAAACAGGCTTTTTCATTTCCAAAGAGAATATGATATAACTTCATTTACTTACAAACAAAGTAAAAGCACCTGCAGGTGTCCCCTGTCCCAGGTGGCATTTCAAATGTCAGCCAAGTGTCATTCCAATACACAAGTGCATCTGGACAGGCCCCTGTAGTGATGACTCATTGGAAGCAGAAAGATGCCAAAATCTGTATATACTGTGTTATGCAGACTGGTATCTGTCATTTAAGTTGACAGAAAACAAAAATGAGTATAAATAGGGTAAAAAACCTGCAGACCTGCAGACCCCACTCACCTAGGGCAGTCCCAGTTTCGACACTGTAACAGGGCTAACTTTAGCCGTGAAATGTTTCCTGGCAGAACACGTGAACAACAGAAGGAAGCTCAGAAGGTCTTCAGTCAGGATGTGAAGGCTAGATGCAGTTTGATTTTAAAAGAGCTAATGAAGAAACATGCAGGTGACATGACAGCTTTGCGACAATGCTTACCAAAAGTTCTTGAATCGACTCTGCTCTGCTATAGTGGTGACTGTTCGAAATGTGCCCAGAACTCTGTCATCTGCCATGGAGGTGTCAGTAACAACTGGTGGAATCGTTCCAAGTTCCTCGCGTCAAATAAAATTCACCACCTGAATATGGATGAAAGTGATAAGGATTTACTTTTAGAAATACTGAAGATGAAACTCAGTACAGCATCAGTAGAGCAAATGAAACTTTACACGGACACGCAAAAGTGAGAGGCAGTTAATGGGTCACTTAGTGTATCGCTTCCAAAAAATGTGAATTTTTCTAGAAATATGGAAAGACGAGCTCATTCTGCTATACACAAACTGACTAATGACCCTGGAACATCAGCTATTCAGAAGTGTGAAAATTCTGATGTTAAGCTTTCTGCGCGTGTGAAACGTTCACTTATATCAATGGATAAGGAGGCAGAGTATGAACGAATATATTCTAGTTACCGTATTTGCCCTAAGTAGTCAGGCACCTTAAATCATTACCGTACTTACCTTAAAACTAGGACAGGTCCATTTTATTGCCGGATTTTGTGTCTAAAATATTTTTGAATGAGTGGCAAACAGTTTAGAGCCAGATGAGATGCCGCATTTGTTGGAGTCTGATCTGGGTCTACACTGTTTGCTCAGGCCTGTCCGTCCAAATACTTTAGGTAAGTACAGTAGTCGTATGGCTAGTCAGTGTCATGTCACATCATTTAATGTTTACTTACTCTTACTGTGAGCTAACTTACATTTTACACTCCAACAAACAATCTGGATACCCCGCATGACCCTTGCACACGCCCCGATTACACATCTGACCCTGTCACAGTTGACTGTATGTGGCTCCATGGACAGATGGCACGACTGAATACAGAGGGTATTGTGGCACAGATGGCTGATGTCCATTGTCCCTATATCCAAGGTCGCTGAAAATATCATAAAAGTAAACCGGTGAACATTCATACTTTTCCATTTCCCACTCAAAGGGCACTTGAAATTTATCACCCCATATCCGCTTTTTTTGGTCGTCCCGCTCCAGAGTAAACACTGGCCATTCGGTGATAAATGTGACTTTTCCAACAATTTTGTCTTATATTTTTCAAAAAATCCCTCCATTGCAACACTACAAACAAAATTCTCAGAAAGAGCCTGCATTTAGACATGGTGTAGGGATATCTGCACAATATTTACATCAGTTTCACTCACATTCTACTTTCACTTTCAATAAATTTTAATGAAAATTTAAAAATTAAAAAAAAATAAAATAAAACACCTTCTATAGACTGAAATTGCCTCCATTACCTTTAAATTTGTAAGATGGGCTGATAATCTGTCAAGTTTCAGCTCTGTGTGACCAAAACTAGCTTCATAATTGAAGTTCCAAAATTCTGCACTTTGCTCATAGCAGGCCTCGGACCACAATTATTTTTCCATTACCTTTCGTACAAAGACCTCTTGGGAAAAAATTGCTGACAACTTTGCAATCGATGCATACTTTCTTCTGCTTATGTCATCATTTCTTACCTTCAAATTTATCCACTTTACACATGACCATGACCAGCTCCTTTTCCTGCTGTCGTCTGTCAAAGTAAACACCTGTCAGTTCATACCAGTTACGGCCCATGTAGGCTCACTTCTTAGGGGTGTGCTTAGGTTCACCTGTTTTCCTGAAATCAAAAGGAAACAAAACAAACTCTTAATTTTCAAAACACCTACATGTTGATCTGTCAAAAGAATCACAGTGAAGTAGTCTGCTCAGTCACTCTGGCATAAGACACAGCATCCAAGTGAGGGACTATTTGTGCGACTATATTTCCTTATTTTGGACAACGAATCAGGGGAGGTAATTGTGGACTGGTTCCTATCAAGACCTCTTTTTTAAAACCAAGTTACACCATGTGCTGTTTACCTAGTTTCTACACATGTCTGCAATCATCAGAGCAAATATTAGACCAAGTTCTTGAAGTACAGGACTGTGACAGCATTTCAAACACAGGTACCCATAATGAAGTTTTGGAACTTTTTCAAAAGCCAAACTTGTTTTTCTGAAAAACACTAAATTTGCAATATCTCACTTACTTTTGGGACTTTTTTTATGAAATAAAAAGCATACAACACCCTGTGATAGCCTCCTATTGATGCAATTCTAATCTATGACCAAAACAATGGTTCTGCATATTTTAAAGGCTTAAAATGAAGAAATTGTCAAATTTCGACCAATTTTTGCCATTTAAGGAAAGTTAACAAAAGAAAAAAAATTCTGAAAGTACTGAATTTGGTCTCTAAAACAGGCTTTTTCATTTCCAAAGAGAATATGATATAACTTCATTTACTTACAAACAAAGTAAAAGCACCTGCAGGTGTCCCCTGTCCCAGGTGGCATTTCAAATGTCAGCCAAGTGTCATTCCAATACACAAGTGCATCTGGACAGGCCCCTGTAGTGATGACTCATTGGAAGCAGAAAGATGCCAAAATCTGTATATACTGTGTTATGCAGACTGGTATCTGTCATTTAAGTTGACAGAAAACAAAAATGAGTATAAATAGGGTAAAAAACCTGCAGACCTGCAGACCCCACTCACCTAGGGCAGTCCCAGTTTCGACACTGTAACAGGGCTAACTTTAGCCGTGAAATGTTTCCTGGCAGAACACGTGAACAACAGAAGGAAGCTCAGAAGGTCTTCAGTCAGGATGTGAAGGCTAGATGCAGTTTGATTTTAAAAGAGCTAATGAAGAAACATGCAGGTGACATGACAGCTTTGCGACGATGCTTACCAAAAGTTCTTGAATCGACTCTGCTCTGCTATAGTGGTGACTGTTCGAAATGTGCCCAGAACTCTGTCATCTGCCATGGAGGTGTCAGTAACAACTGGTGGAATCGTTCCAAGTTCCTCGCGTCAAATAAAATTCACCACCTGAATATGGATGAAAGTGATAAGGATTTACTTTTAGAAATACTGAAGATGAAACTCAGTACAGCATCAGTAGAGCAAATGAAACTTTACACGGACACGCAAAAGTGAGAGGCAGTTAATGGGTCACTTAGTGTATCGCTTCCAAAAAATGTGAATTTTTCTAGAAATATGGAAAGACGAGCTCATTCTGCTATACACAAACTGACTAATGACCCTGGAACATCAGCTATTCAGAAGTGTGAAAATTCTGATGTTAAGCTTTCTGCGCGTGTGAAACGTTCACTTATATCAATGGATAAGGAGGCAGAGTATGAACGAATATATTCTAGTTACCGTATTTGCCCTAAGTAGTCAGGCACCTTAAATCATTACCGTACTTACCTTAAAACTAGGACAGGTCCATTTTATTGCCGGATTTTGTGTCTAAAATATTTTTGAATGAGTGGCAAACAGTTTAGAGCCAGATGAGATGCCGCATTTGTTGGAGTCTGATCTGGGTCTACACTGTTTGCTCAGGCCTGTCCGTCCAAATACTTTAGGTAAGTACAGTAGTCGTATGGCTAGTCAGTGTCATGTCACATCATTTAAAGTTTACTTACTCTTACTGTGAGCTAACTTACATTTTACACTCCAACAAACAATCTGGATACCCCGCATGACCCTTGCACACGCCCCGATTACACATCTGACCCTGTCACAGTTGACTGTATGTGGCTCCATGGACAAATGGCACGACTGAATACAGAGGGTATTGTGGCACAGATGGCTGATGTCCATTGTCCCTATATCCAAGGTCGCTGAAAATATCATAAAAGTAAACCGGTGAACATTCATACTTTTCCATTTCCCACTCAAAGGGCACTTGAAATTTATCACCCCATATCCGCTTTTTTTGGTCGTCCCGCTCCAGAGTAAACACTGGCCATTCGGTGATAAATGTGACTTTTCCAACAATTTTGTCTTATATTTTTCAAAAAATCCCTCCATTGCAACACTACAAACAAAATTCTCAGAAAGAGCCTGCATTTAGACATGGTGTAGGGATATCTGCACAATATTTACATCAGTTTCACTCACATTCTACTTTCACTTTCAATAAATTTTAATGAAAATTTAAAAATTAAAAAAAAATAAAATAAAACACCTTCTATAGACTGAAATTGCCTCCATTACCTTTAAATTTGTAAGATGGGCTGATAATCTGTCAAGTTTCAGCTCTGTGTGACCAAAACTAGCTTCATAATTGAAGTTCCAAAATTCTGCACTTTGCTCATAGCAGGCCTCGGACCACAATTATTTTTCCATTACCTTTCGTACAAAGACCTCTTGGGAAAAAATTGCTGACAACTTTGCAATCGATGCATACTTTCTTCTGCTTATGTCATCATTTCTTACCTTCAAATTTATCCACTTTACACATGACCATGACCAGCTCCTTTTCCTGCTGTCGTCTGTCAAAGTAAACACCTGTCAGTTCATACCAGTTACGGCCCATGTAGGCTCACTTCTTAGGGGTGTGCTTAGGTTCACCTGTTTTCCTGAAATCAAAAGGAAACAAAACAAACTCTTAATTTTCAAAACACCTACATGTTGATCTGTCAAAAGAATCACAGTGAAGTAGTCTGCTCAGTCACTCTGGCATAAGACACAGCATCCAAGTGAGGGACTATTTGTGCGACTATATTTCCTTATTTTGGACAACGAATCAGGGGAGGTAATTGTGGACTGGTTCCTATCAAGACCTCTTTTTTAAAACCAAGTTACACCATGTGCTGTTTACCTAGTTTCTACACATGTCTGCAATCATCAGAGCAAATATTAGACCAAGTTCTTGAAGTACAGGACTGTGACAGCATTTCAAACACAGGTACCCATAATGAAGTTTTGGAACTTTTTCAAAAGCCAAACTTGTTTTTCTGAAAAACACTAAATTTGCAATATCTCACTTACTTTTGGGACTTTTTTTATGAAATAAAAAGCATACAACACCCTGTGATAGCCTCCTATTGATGCAATTCTAATCTATGACCAAAACAATGGTTCTGCATATTTTAAAGGCTTAAAATGAAGAAATTGTCAAATTTCGACCAATTTTTGCCATTTAAGGAAAGTTAACAAAAGAAAAAAAATTCTGAAAGTACTGAATTTGGTCTCTAAAACAGGCTTTTTCATTTCCAAAGAGAATATGATATAACTTCATTTACTTACAAACAAAGTAAAAGCACCTGCAGGTGTCCCCTGTCCCAGGTGGCATTTCAAATGTCAGCCAAGTGTCATTCCAATACACAAGTGCATCTGGACAGGCCCCTGTAGTGATGACTCATTGGAAGCAGAAAGATGCCAAAATCTGTATATACTGTGTTATGCAGACTGGTATCTGTCATTTAAGTTGACAGAAAACAAAAATGAGTATAAATAGGGTAAAAAACCTGCAGACCTGCAGACCCCACTCACCTAGGGCAGTCCCAGTTTCGACACTGTAACAGGGCTAACTTTAGCCGTGAAATGTTTCCTGGCAGAACACGTGAACAACAGAAGGAAGCTCAGAAGGTCTTCAGTCAGGATGTGAAGGCTAGATGCAGTTTGATTTTAAAAGAGCTAATGAAGAAACATGCAGGTGACATGACAGCTTTGCGACGATGCTTACCAAAAGTTCTTGAATCGACTCTGCTCTGCTATAGTGGTGACTGTTCGAAATGTGCCCAGAACTCTGTCATCTGCCATGGAGGTGTCAGTAACAACTGGTGGAATCGTTCCAAGTTCCTCGCGTCAAATAAAATTCACCACCTGAATATGGATGAAAGTGATAAGGATTTACTTTTAGAAATACTGAAGATGAAACTCAGTACAGCATCAGTAGAGCAAATGAAACTTTACACGGACACGCAAAAGTGAGAGGCAGTTAATGGGTCACTTAGTGTATCGCTTCCAAAAAATGTGAATTTTTCTAGAAATATGGAAAGACGAGCTCATTCTGCTATACACAAACTGACTAATGACCCTGGAACATCAGCTATTCAGAAGTGTGAAAATTCTGATGTTAAGCTTTCTGCGCGTGTGAAACGTTCACTTATATCAATGGATAAGGAGGCAGAGTATGAACGAATATATTCTAGTTACCGTATTTGCCCTAAGTAGTCAGGCACCTTAAATCATTACCGTACTTACCTTAAAACTAGGACAGGTCCATTTTATTGCCGGATTTTGTGTCTAAAATATTTTTGAATGAGTGGCAAACAGTTTAGAGCCAGATGAGATGCCGCATTTGTTGGAGTCTGATCTGGGTCTACACTGTTTGCTCAGGCCTGTCCGTCCAAATACTTTAGGTAAGTACAGTAGTCATATGGCTAGTCAGTGTCATGTCACATCATTTAAAGTTTACTTACTCTTACTGTGAGCTAACTTACATTTTACACTCCAACAAACAATCTGGATACCCCGCATGACCCTTGCACACGCCCCGATTACACATCTGACCCTGTCACAGTTGACTGTATGTGGCTCCATGGACAGATGGCACGACTGAATACAGAGGGTATTGTGGCACAGATGGCTGATGTCCATTGTCCCTATATCCAAGGTCGCTGAAAATATCATAAAAGTAAACCGGTGAACATTCATACTTTTCCATTTCCCACTCAAAGGGCACTTGAAATTTATCACCCCATATCCGCTTTTTTTGGTCGTCCCGCTCCAGAGTAAACACTGGCCATTCGGTGATAAATGTGACTTTTCCAACAATTTTGTCTTATATTTTTCAAAAAATCCCTCCATTGCAACACTACAAACAAAATTCTCAGAAAGAGCCTGCATTTAGACATGGTGTAGGGATATCTGCACAATATTTACATCAGTTTCACTCACATTCTACTTTCACTTTCAATAAATTTTAATGAAAATTTAAAAATTAAAAAAAAATAAAATAAAACACCTTCTATAGACTGAAATTGCCTCCATTACCTTTAAATTTGTAAGATGGGCTGATAATCTGTCAAGTTTCAGCTCTGTGTGACCAAAACTAGCTTCATAATTGAAGTTCCAAAATTCTGCACTTTGCTCATAGCAGGCCTCGGACCACAATTATTTTTCCATTACCTTTCGTACAAAGACCTCTTGGGAAAAAATTGCTGACAACTTTGCAATCGATGCATACTTTCTTCTGCTTATGCCATCATTTCTTACCTTCAAATTTATCCACTTTACACATGACCATGACCAGCTCCTTTTCCTGCTGTCGTCTGTCAAAGTAAACACCTGTCAGTTCATACCAGTTACGGCCCATGTAGGCTCACTTCTTAGGGGTGTGCTTAGGTTCACCTGTTTTCCTGAAATCAAAAGGAAACAAAACAAACTCTTAATTTTCAAAACACCTACATGTTGATCTGTCAAAAGAATCACAGTGAAGTAGTCTGCTCAGTCACTCTGGCATAAGACACAGCATCCAAGTGAGGGACTATTTGTGCGACTATATTTCCTTATTTTGGACAACGAATCAGGGGAGGTAATTGTGGACTGGTTCCTATCAAGACCTCTTTTTTAAAACCAAGTTACACCATGTGCTGTTTACCTAGTTTCTACACATGTCTGCAATCATCAGAGCAAATATTAGACCAAGTTCTTGAAGTACAGGACTGTGACAGCATTTCAAACACAGGTACCCATAATGAAGTTTTGGAACTTTTTCAAAAGCCAAACTTGTTTTTCTGAAAAACACTAAATTTGCAATATCTCACTTACTTTTGGGACTTTTTTTATGAAATAAAAAGCATACAACACCCTGTGATAGCCTCCTATTGATGCAATTCTAATCTATGACCAAAACAATGGTTCTGCATATTTTAAAGGCTTAAAATGAAGAAATTGTCAAATTTCGACCAATTTTTGCCATTTAAGGAAAGTTAACAAAAGAAAAAAAATTCTGAAAGTACTGAATTTGGTCTCTAAAACAGGCTTTTTCATTTCCAAAGAGAATATGATATAACTTCATTTACTTACAAACAAAGTAAAAGCACCTGCAGGTGTCCCCTGTCCCAGGTGGCATTTCAAATGTCAGCCAAGTGTCATTCCAATACACAAGTGCATCTGGACAGGCCCCTGTAGTGATGACTCATTGGAAGCAGAAAGATGCCAAAATCTGTATATACTGTGTTATGCAGACTGGTATCTGTCATTTAAGTTGACAGAAAACAAAAATGAGTATAAATAGGGTAAAAAACCTGCAGACCTGCAGACCCCACTCACCTAGGGCAGTCCCAGTTTCGACACTGTAACAGGGCTAACTTTAGCCGTGAAATGTTTCCTGGCAGAACACGTGAACAACAGAAGGAAGCTCAGAAGGTCTTCAGTCAGGATGTGAAGGCTAGATGCAGTTTGATTTTAAAAGAGCTAATGAAGAAACATGCAGGTGACATGACAGCTTTGCGACGATGCTTACCAAAAGTTCTTGAATCGACTCTGCTCTGCTATAGTGGTGACTGTTCGAAATGTGCCCAGAACTCTGTCATCTGCCATGGAGGTGTCAGTAACAACTGGTGGAATCGTTCCAAGTTCCTCGCGTCAAATAAAATTCACCACCTGAATATGGATGAAAGTGATAAGGATTTACTTTTAGAAATACTGAAGATGAAACTCAGTACAGCATCAGTAGAGCAAATGAAACTTTACACGGACACGCAAAAGTGAGAGGCAGTTAATGGGTCACTTAGTGTATCGCTTCCAAAAAATGTGAATTTTTCTAGAAATATGGAAAGACGAGCTCATTCTGCTATACACAAACTGACTAATGACCCTGGAACATCAGCTATTCAGAAGTGTGAAAATTCTGATGTTAAGCTTTCTGCGCGTGTGAAACGTTCACTTATATCAATGGATAAGGAGGCAGAGTATGAACGAATATATTCTAGTTACCGTATTTGCCCTAAGTAGTCAGGCACCTTAAATCATTACCGTACTTACCTTAAAACTAGGACAGGTCCATTTTATTGCCGGATTTTGTGTCTAAAATATTTTTGAATGAGTGGCAAACAGTTTAGAGCCAGATGAGATGCCGCATTTGTTGGAGTCTGATCTGGGTCTACACTGTTTGCTCAGGCCTGTCCGTCCAAATACTTTAGGTAAGTACAGTAGTCGTATGGCTAGTCAGTGTCATGTCACATCATTTAAAGTTTACTTACTCTTACTGTGAGCTAACTTACATTTTACACTCCAACAAACAATCTGGATACCCCGCATGACCCTTGCACACGCCCCGATTACACATCTGACCCTGTCACAGTTGACTGTATGTGGCTCCATGGACAGATGGCACGACTGAATACAGAGGGTATTGTGGCACAGATGGCTGATGTCCATTGTCCCTATATCCAAGGTCGCTGAAAATATCATAAAAGTAAACCGGTGAACATTCATACTTTTCCATTTCCCACTCAAAGGGCACTTGAAATTTATCACCCCATATCCGCTTTTTTTGGTCGTCCCGCTCCAGAGTAAACACTGGCCATTCGGTGATAAATGTGACTTTTCCAACAATTTTGTCTTATATTTTTCAAAAAATCCCTCCATTGCAACACTACAAACAAAATTCTCAGAAAGAGCCTGCATTTAGACATGGTGTAGGGATATCTGCACAATATTTACATCAGTTTCACTCACATTCTACTTTCACTTTCAATAAATTTTAATGAAAATTTAAAAATTAAAAAAAAATAAAATAAAACACCTTCTATAGACTGAAATTGCCTCCATTACCTTTAAATTTGTAAGATGGGCTGATAATCTGTCAAGTTTCAGCTCTGTGTGACCAAAACTAGCTTCATAATTGAAGTTCCAAAATTCTGCACTTTGCTCATAGCAGGCCTCGGACCACAATTATTTTTCCATTACCTTTCGTACAAAGACCTCTTGGGAAAAAATTGCTGACAACTTTGCAATCGATGCATACTTTCTTCTGCTTATGTCATCATTTCTTACCTTCAAATTTATCCACTTTACACATGACCATGACCAGCTCCTTTTCCTGCTGTCGTCTGTCAAAGTAAACACCTGTCAGTTCATACCAGTTACGGCCCATGTAGGCTCACTTCTTAGGGGTGTGCTTAGGTTCACCTGTTTTCCTGAAATCAAAAGGAAACAAAACAAACTCTTAATTTTCAAAACACCTACATGTTGATCTGTCAAAAGAATCACAGTGAAGTAGTCTGCTCAGTCACTCTGGCATAAGACACAGCATCCAAGTGAGGGACTATTTGTGCGACTATATTTCCTTATTTTGGACAACGAATCAGGGGAGGTAATTGTGGACTGGTTCCTATCAAGACCTCTTTTTTAAAACCAAGTTACACCATGTGCTGTTTACCTAGTTTCTACACATGTCTGCAATCATCAGAGCAAATATTAGACCAAGTTCTTGAAGTACAGGACTGTGACAGCATTTCAAACACAGGTACCCATAATGAAGTTTTGGAACTTTTTCAAAAGCCAAACTTGTTTTTCTGAAAAACACTAAATTTGCAATATCTCACTTACTTTTGGGACTTTTTTTATGAAATAAAAAGCATACAACACCCTGTGATAGCCTCCTATTGATGCAATTCTAATCTATGACCAAAACAATGGTTCTGCATATTTTAAAGGCTTAAAATGAAGAAATTGTCAAATTTCGACCAATTTTTGCCATTTAAGGAAAGTTAACAAAAGAAAAAAAATTCTGAAAGTACTGAATTTGGTCTCTAAAACAGGCTTTTTCATTTCCAAAGAGAATATGATATAACTTCATTTACTTACAAACAAAGTAAAAGCACCTGCAGGTGTCCCCTGTCCCAGGTGGCATTTCAAATGTCAGCCAAGTGTCATTCCAATACACAAGTGCATCTGGACAGGCCCCTGTAGTGATGACTCATTGGAAGCAGAAAGATGCCAAAATCTGTATATACTGTGTTATGCAGACTGGTATCTGTCATTTAAGTTGACAGAAAACAAAAATGAGTATAAATAGGGTAAAAAACCTGCAGACCTGCAGACCCCACTCACCTAGGGCAGTCCCAGTTTCGACACTGTAACAGGGCTAACTTTAGCCGTGAAATGTTTCCTGGCAGAACACGTGAACAACAGAAGGAAGCTCAGAAGGTCTTCAGTCAGGATGTGAAGGCTAGATGCAGTTTGATTTTAAAAGAGCTAATGAAGAAACATGCAGGTGACATGACAGCTTTGCGACGATGCTTACCAAAAGTTCTTGAATCGACTCTGCTCTGCTATAGTGGTGACTGTTCGAAATGTGCCCAGAACTCTGTCATCTGCCATGGAGGTGTCAGTAACAACTGGTGGAATCGTTCCAAGTTCCTCGCGTCAAATAAAATTCACCACCTGAATATGGATGAAAGTGATAAGGATTTACTTTTAGAAATACTGAAGATGAAACTCAGTACAGCATCAGTAGAGCAAATGAAACTTTACACGGACACGCAAAAGTGAGAGGCAGTTAATGGGTCACTTAGTGTATCGCTTCCAAAAAATGTGAATTTTTCTAGAAATATGGAAAGACGAGCTCATTCTGCTATACACAAACTGACTAATGACCCTGGAACATCAGCTATTCAGAAGTGTGAAAATTCTGATGTTAAGCTTTCTGCGCGTGTGAAACGTTCACTTATATCAATGGATAAGGAGGCAGAGTATGAACGAATATATTCTAGTTACCGTATTTGCCCTAAGTAGTCAGGCACCTTAAATCATTACCGTACTTACCTTAAAACTAGGACAGGTCCATTTTATTGCCGGATTTTGTGTCTAAAATATTTTTGAATGAGTGGCAAACAGTTTAGAGCCAGATGAGATGCCGCATTTGTTGGAGTCTGATCTGGGTCTACACTGTTTGCTCAGGCCTGTCCGTCCAAATACTTTAGGTAAGTACAGTAGTCGTATGGCTAGTCAGTGTCATGTCACATCATTTAAAGTTTACTTACTCTTACTGTGAGCTAACTTACATTTTACACTCCAACAAACAATCTGGATACCCCGCATGACCCTTGCACACGCCCCGATTACACATCTGACCCTGTCACAGTTGACTGTATGTGGCTCCATGGACAGATGGCACGACTGAATACAGAGGGTATTGTGGCACAGATGGCTGATGTCCATTGTCCCTATATCCAAGGTCGCTGAAAATATCATAAAAGTAAACCGGTGAACATTCATACTTTTCCATTTCCCACTCAAAGGGCACTTGAAATTTATCACCCCATATCCGCTTTTTTTGGTCGTCCCGCTCCAGAGTAAACACTGGCCATTCGGTGATAAATGTGACTTTTCCAACAATTTTGTCTTATATTTTTCAAAAAATCCCTCCATTGCAACACTACAAACAAAATTCTCAGAAAGAGCCTGCATTTAGACATGGTGTAGGGATATCTGCACAATATTTACATCAGTTTCACTCACATTCTACTTTCACTTTCAATAAATTTTAATGAAAATTTAAAAATTAAAAAAAAATAAAATAAAACACCTTCTATAGACTGAAATTGCCTCCATTACCTTTAAATTTGTAAGATGGGCTGATAATCTGTCAAGTTTCAGCTCTGTGTGACCAAAACTAGCTTCATAATTGAAGTTCCAAAATTCTGCACTTTGCTCATAGCAGGCCTCGGACCACAATTATTTTTCCATTACCTTTCGTACAAAGACCTCTTGGGAAAAAATTGCTGACAACTTTGCAATCGATGCATACTTTCTTCTGCTTATGTCATCATTTCTTACCTTCAAATTTATCCACTTTACACATGACCATGACCAGCTCCTTTTCCTGCTGTCGTCTGTCAAAGTAAACACCTGTCAGTTCATACCAGTTACGGCCCATGTAGGCTCACTTCTTAGGGGTGTGCTTAGGTTCACCTGTTTTCCTGAAATCAAAAGGAAACAAAACAAACTCTTAATTTTCAAAACACCTACATGTTGATCTGTCAAAAGAATCACAGTGAAGTAGTCTGCTCAGTCACTCTGGCATAAGACACAGCATCCAAGTGAGGGACTATTTGTGCGACTATATTTCCTTATTTTGGACAACGAATCAGGGGAGGTAATTGTGGACTGGTTCCTATCAAGACCTCTTTTTTAAAACCAAGTTACACCATGTGCTGTTTACCTAGTTTCTACACATGTCTGCAATCATCAGAGCAAATATTAGACCAAGTTCTTGAAGTACAGGACTGTGACAGCATTTCAAACACAGGTACCCATAATGAAGTTTTGGAACTTTTTCAAAAGCCAAACTTGTTTTTCTGAAAAACACTAAATTTGCAATATCTCACTTACTTTTGGGACTTTTTTTATGAAATAAAAAGCATACAACACCCTGTGATAGCCTCCTATTGATGCAATTCTAATCTATGACCAAAACAATGGTTCTGCATATTTTAAAGGCTTAAAATGAAGAAATTGTCAAATTTCGACCAATTTTTGCCATTTAAGGAAAGTTAACAAAAGAAAAAAAATTCTGAAAGTACTGAATTTGGTCTCTAAAACAGGCTTTTTCATTTCCAAAGAGAATATGATATAACTTCATTTACTTACAAACAAAGTAAAAGCACCTGCAGGTGTCCCCTGTCCCAGGTGGCATTTCAAATGTCAGCCAAGTGTCATTCCAATACACAAGTGCATCTGGACAGGCCCCTGTAGTGATGACTCATTGGAAGCAGAAAGATGCCAAAATCTGTATATACTGTGTTATGCAGACTGGTATCTGTCATTTAAGTTGACAGAAAACAAAAATGAGTATAAATAGGGTAAAAAACCTGCAGACCTGCAGACCCCACTCACCTAGGGCAGTCCCAGTTTCGACACTGTAACAGGGCTAACTTTAGCCGTGAAATGTTTCCTGGCAGAACACGTGAACAACAGAAGGAAGCTCAGAAGGTCTTCAGTCAGGATGTGAAGGCTAGATGCAGTTTGATTTTAAAAGAGCTAATGAAGAAACATGCAGGTGACATGACAGCTTTGCGACGATGCTTACCAAAAGTTCTTGAATCGACTCTGCTCTGCTATAGTGGTGACTGTTCGAAATGTGCCCAGAACTCTGTCATCTGCCATGGAGGTGTCAGTAACAACTGGTGGAATCGTTCCAAGTTCCTCGCGTCAAATAAAATTCACCACCTGAATATGGATGAAAGTGATAAGGATTTACTTTTAGAAATACTGAAGATGAAACTCAGTACAGCATCAGTAGAGCAAATGAAACTTTACACGGACACGCAAAAGTGAGAGGCAGTTAATGGGTCACTTAGTGTATCGCTTCCAAAAAATGTGAATTTTTCTAGAAATATGGAAAGACGAGCTCATTCTGCTATACACAAACTGACTAATGACCCTGGAACATCAGCTATTCAGAAGTGTGAAAATTCTGATGTTAAGCTTTCTGCGCGTGTGAAACGTTCACTTATATCAATGGATAAGGAGGCAGAGTATGAACGAATATATTCTAGTTACCGTATTTGCCCTAAGTAGTCAGGCACCTTAAATCATTACCGTACTTACCTTAAAACTAGGACAGGTCCATTTTATTGCCGGATTTTGTGTCTAAAATATTTTTGAATGAGTGGCAAACAGTTTAGAGCCAGATGAGATGCCGCATTTGTTGGAGTCTGATCTGGGTCTACACTGTTTGCTCAGGCCTGTCCGTCCAAATACTTTAGGTAAGTACAGTAGTCGTATGGCTAGTCAGTGTCATGTCACATCATTTAAAGTTTACTTACTCTTACTGTGAGCTAACTTACATTTTACACTCCAACAAACAATCTGGATACCCCGCATGACCCTTGCACACGCCCCGATTACACATCTGACCCTGTCACAGTTGACTGTATGTGGCTCCATGGACAGATGGCACGACTGAATACAGAGGGTATTGTGGCACAGATGGCTGATGTCCATTGTCCCTATATCCAAGGTCGCTGAAAATATCATAAAAGTAAACCGGTGAACATTCATACTTTTCCATTTCCCACTCAAAGGGCACTTGAAATTTATCACCCCATATCCGCTTTTTTTGGTCGTCCCGCTCCAGAGTAAACACTGGCCATTCGGTGATAAATGTGACTTTTCCAACAATTTTGTCTTATATTTTTCAAAAAATCCCTCCATTGCAACACTACAAACAAAATTCTCAGAAAGAGCCTGCATTTAGACATGGTGTAGGGATATCTGCACAATATTTACATCAGTTTCACTCACATTCTACTTTCACTTTCAATAAATTTTAATGAAAATTTAAAAATTAAAAAAAAATAAAATAAAACACCTTCTATAGACTGAAATTGCCTCCATTACCTTTAAATTTGTAAGATGGGCTGATAATCTGTCAAGTTTCAGCTCTGTGTGACCAAAACTAGCTTCATAATTGAAGTTCCAAAATTCTGCACTTTGCTCATAGCAGGCCTCGGACCACAATTATTTTTCCATTACCTTTCGTACAAAGACCTCTTGGGAAAAAATTGCTGACAACTTTGCAATCGATGCATACTTTCTTCTGCTTATGTCATCATTTCTTACCTTCAAATTTATCCACTTTACACATGACCATGACCAGCTCCTTTTCCTGCTGTCGTCTGTCAAAGTAAACACCTGTCAGTTCATACCAGTTACGGCCCATGTAGGCTCACTTCTTAGGGGTGTGCTTAGGTTCACCTGTTTTCCTGAAATCAAAAGGAAACAAAACAAACTCTTAATTTTCAAAACACCTACATGTTGATCTGTCAAAAGAATCACAGTGAAGTAGTCTGCTCAGTCACTCTGGCATAAGACACAGCATCCAAGTGAGGGACTATTTGTGCGACTATATTTCCTTATTTTGGACAACGAATCAGGGGAGGTAATTGTGGACTGGTTCCTATCAAGACCTCTTTTTTAAAACCAAGTTACACCATGTGCTGTTTACCTAGTTTCTACACATGTCTGCAATCATCAGAGCAAATATTAGACCAAGTTCTTGAAGTACAGGACTGTGACAGCATTTCAAACACAGGTACCCATAATGAAGTTTTGGAACTTTTTCAAAAGCCAAACTTGTTTTTCTGAAAAACACTAAATTTGCAATATCTCACTTACTTTTGGGACTTTTTTTATGAAATAAAAAGCATACAACACCCTGTGATAGCCTCCTATTGATGCAATTCTAATCTATGACCAAAACAATGGTTCTGCATATTTTAAAGGCTTAAAATGAAGAAATTGTCAAATTTCGACCAATTTTTGCCATTTAAGGAAAGTTAACAAAAGAAAAAAAATTCTGAAAGTACTGAATTTGGTCTCTAAAACAGGCTTTTTCATTTCCAAAGAGAATATGATATAACTTCATTTACTTACAAACAAAGTAAAAGCACCTGCAGGTGTCCCCTGTCCCAGGTGGCATTTCAAATGTCAGCCAAGTGTCATTCCAATACACAAGTGCATCTGGACAGGCCCCTGTAGTGATGACTCATTGGAAGCAGAAAGATGCCAAAATCTGTATATACTGTGTTATGCAGACTGGTATCTGTCATTTAAGTTGACAGAAAACAAAAATGAGTATAAATAGGGTAAAAAACCTGCAGACCTGCAGACCCCACTCACCTAGGGCAGTCCCAGTTTCGACACTGTAACAGGGCTAACTTTAGCCGTGAAATGTTTCCTGGCAGAACACGTGAACAACAGAAGGAAGCTCAGAAGGTCTTCAGTCAGGATGTGAAGGCTAGATGCAGTTTGATTTTAAAAGAGCTAATGAAGAAACATGCAGGTGACATGACAGCTTTGCGACGATGCTTACCAAAAGTTCTTGAATCGACTCTGCTCTGCTATAGTGGTGACTGTTCGAAATGTGCCCAGAACTCTGTCATCTGCCATGGAGGTGTCAGTAACAACTGGTGGAATCGTTCCAAGTTCCTCGCGTCAAATAAAATTCACCACCTGAATATGGATGAAAGTGATAAGGATTTACTTTTAGAAATACTGAAGATGAAACTCAGTACAGCATCAGTAGAGCAAATGAAACTTTACACGGACACGCAAAAGTGAGAGGCAGTTAATGGGTCACTTAGTGTATCGCTTCCAAAAAATGTGAATTTTTCTAGAAATATGGAAAGACGAGCTCATTCTGCTATACACAAACTGACTAATGACCCTGGAACATCAGCTATTCAGAAGTGTGAAAATTCTGATGTTAAGCTTTCTGCGCGTGTGAAACGTTCACTTATATCAATGGATAAGGAGGCAGAGTATGAACGAATATATTCTAGTTACCGTATTTGCCCTAAGTAGTCAGGCACCTTAAATCATTACCGTACTTACCTTAAAACTAGGACAGGTCCATTTTATTGCCGGATTTTGTGTCTAAAATATTTTTGAATGAGTGGCAAACAGTTTAGAGCCAGATGAGATGCCGCATTTGTTGGAGTCTGATCTGGGTCTACACTGTTTGCTCAGGCCTGTCCGTCCAAATACTTTAGGTAAGTACAGTAGTCGTATGGCTAGTCAGTGTCATGTCACATCATTTAAAGTTTACTTACTCTTACTGTGAGCTAACTTACATTTTACACTCCAACAAACAATCTGGATACCCCGCATGACCCTTGCACACGCCCCGATTACACATCTGACCCTGTCACAGTTGACTGTATGTGGCTCCATGGACAGATGGCACGACTGAATACAGAGGGTATTGTGGCACAGATGGCTGATGTCCATTGTCCCTATATCCAAGGTCGCTGAAAATATCATAAAAGTAAACCGGTGAACATTCATACTTTTCCATTTCCCACTCAAAGGGCACTTGAAATTTATCACCCCATATCCGCTTTTTTTGGTCGTCCCGCTCCAGAGTAAACACTGGCCATTCGGTGATAAATGTGACTTTTCCAACAATTTTGTCTTATATTTTTCAAAAAATCCCTCCATTGCAACACTACAAACAAAATTCTCAGAAAGAGCCTGCATTTAGACATGGTGTAGGGATATCTGCACAATATTTACATCAGTTTCACTCACATTCTACTTTCACTTTCAATAAATTTTAATGAAAATTTAAAAATTAAAAAAAAATAAAATAAAACACCTTCTATAGACTGAAATTGCCTCCATTACCTTTAAATTTGTAAGATGGGCTGATAATCTGTCAAGTTTCAGCTCTGTGTGACCAAAACTAGCTTCATAATTGAAGTTCCAAAATTCTGCACTTTGCTCATAGCAGGCCTCGGACCACAATTATTTTTCCATTACCTTTCGTACAAAGACCTCTTGGGAAAAAATTGCTGACAACTTTGCAATCGATGCATACTTTCTTCTGCTTATGTCATCATTTCTTACCTTCAAATTTATCCACTTTACACATGACCATGACCAGCTCCTTTTCCTGCTGTCGTCTGTCAAAGTAAACACCTGTCAGTTCATACCAGTTACGGCCCATGTAGGCTCACTTCTTAGGGGTGTGCTTAGGTTCACCTGTTTTCCTGAAATCAAAAGGAAACAAAACAAACTCTTAATTTTCAAAACACCTACATGTTGATCTGTCAAAAGAATCACAGTGAAGTAGTCTGCTCAGTCACTCTGGCATAAGACACAGCATCCAAGTGAGGGACTATTTGTGCGACTATATTTCCTTATTTTGGACAACGAATCAGGGGAGGTAATTGTGGACTGGTTCCTATCAAGACCTCTTTTTTAAAACCAAGTTACACCATGTGCTGTTTACCTAGTTTCTACACATGTCTGCAATCATCAGAGCAAATATTAGACCAAGTTCTTGAAGTACAGGACTGTGACAGCATTTCAAACACAGGTACCCATAATGAAGTTTTGGAACTTTTTCAAAAGCCAAACTTGTTTTTCTGAAAAACACTAAATTTGCAATATCTCACTTACTTTTGGGACTTTTTTTATGAAATAAAAAGCATACAACACCCTGTGATAGCCTCCTATTGATGCAATTCTAATCTATGACCAAAACAATGGTTCTGCATATTTTAAAGGCTTAAAATGAAGAAATTGTCAAATTTCGACCAATTTTTGCCATTTAAGGAAAGTTAACAAAAGAAAAAAAATTCTGAAAGTACTGAATTTGGTCTCTAAAACAGGCTTTTTCATTTCCAAAGAGAATATGATATAACTTCATTTACTTACAAACAAAGTAAAAGCACCTGCAGGTGTCCCCTGTCCCAGGTGGCATTTCAAATGTCAGCCAAGTGTCATTCCAATACACAAGTGCATCTGGACAGGCCCCTGTAGTGATGACTCATTGGAAGCAGAAAGATGCCAAAATCTGTATATACTGTGTTATGCAGACTGGTATCTGTCATTTAAGTTGACAGAAAACAAAAATGAGTATAAATAGGGTAAAAAACCTGCAGACCTGCAGACCCCACTCACCTAGGGCAGTCCCAGTTTCGACACTGTAACAGGGCTAACTTTAGCCGTGAAATGTTTCCTGGCAGAACACGTGAACAACAGAAGGAAGCTCAGAAGGTCTTCAGTCAGGATGTGAAGGCTAGATGCAGTTTGATTTTAAAAGAGCTAATGAAGAAACATGCAGGTGACATGACAGCTTTGCGACGATGCTTACCAAAAGTTCTTGAATCGACTCTGCTCTGCTATAGTGGTGACTGTTCGAAATGTGCCCAGAACTCTGTCATCTGCCATGGAGGTGTCAGTAACAACTGGTGGAATCGTTCCAAGTTCCTCGCGTCAAATAAAATTCACCACCTGAATATGGATGAAAGTGATAAGGATTTACTTTTAGAAATACTGAAGATGAAACTCAGTACAGCATCAGTAGAGCAAATGAAACTTTACACGGACACGCAAAAGTGAGAGGCAGTTAATGGGTCACTTAGTGTATCGCTTCCAAAAAATGTGAATTTTTCTAGAAATATGGAAAGACGAGCTCATTCTGCTATACACAAACTGACTAATGACCCTGGAACATCAGCTATTCAGAAGTGTGAAAATTCTGATGTTAAGCTTTCTGCGCGTGTGAAACGTTCACTTATATCAATGGATAAGGAGGCAGAGTATGAACGAATATATTCTAGTTACCGTATTTGCCCTAAGTAGTCAGGCACCTTAAATCATTACCGTACTTACCTTAAAACTAGGACAGGTCCATTTTATTGCCGGATTTTGTGTCTAAAATATTTTTGAATGAGTGGCAAACAGTTTAGAGCCAGATGAGATGCCGCATTTGTTGGAGTCTGATCTGGGTCTACACTGTTTGCTCAGGCCTGTCCGTCCAAATACTTTAGGTAAGTACAGTAGTCGTATGGCTAGTCAGTGTCATGTCACATCATTTAAAGTTTACTTACTCTTACTGTGAGCTAACTTACATTTTACACTCCAACAAACAATCTGGATACCCCGCATGACCCTTGCACACGCCCCGATTACACATCTGACCCTGTCACAGTTGACTGTATGTGGCTCCATGGACAGATGGCACGACTGAATACAGAGGGTATTGTGGCACAGATGGCTGATGTCCATTGTCCCTATATCCAAGGTCGCTGAAAATATCATAAAAGTAAACCGGTGAACATTCATACTTTTCCATTTCCCACTCAAAGGGCACTTGAAATTTATCACCCCATATCCGCTTTTTTTGGTCGTCCCGCTCCAGAGTAAACACTGGCCATTCGGTGATAAATGTGACTTTTCCAACAATTTTGTCTTATATTTTTCAAAAAATCCCTCCATTGCAACACTACAAACAAAATTCTCAGAAAGAGCCTGCATTTAGACATGGTGTAGGGATATCTGCACAATATTTACATCAGTTTCACTCACATTCTACTTTCACTTTCAATAAATTTTAATGAAAATTTAAAAATTAAAAAAAAATAAAATAAAACACCTTCTATAGACTGAAATTGCCTCCATTACCTTTAAATTTGTAAGATGGGCTGATAATCTGTCAAGTTTCAGCTCTGTGTGACCAAAACTAGCTTCATAATTGAAGTTCCAAAATTCTGCACTTTGCTCATAGCAAGACCTCTTTTTTAAAACCAAGTTACACCATGTGCTGTTTACCTAGTTTCTACACATGTCTGCAATCATCAGAGCAAATATTAGACCAAGTTCTTGAAGTACAGGACTGTGACAGCATTTCAAACACAGGTACCCATAATGAAGTTTTGGAACTTTTTCAAAAGCCAAACTTGTTTTTCTGAAAAACACTAAATTTGCAATATCTCACTTACTTTTGGGACTTTTTTTATGAAATAAAAAGCATACAACACCCTGTGATAGCCTCCTATTGATGCAATTCTAATCTATGACCAAAACAATGGTTCTGCATATTTTAAAGGCTTAAAATGAAGAAATTGTCAAATTTCGACCAATTTTTGCCATTTAAGGAAAGTTAACAAAAGAAAAAAAATTCTGAAAGTACTGAATTTGGTCTCTAAAACAGGCTTTTTCATTTCCAAAGAGAATATGATATAACTTCATTTACTTACAAACAAAGTAAAAGCACCTGCAGGTGTCCCCTGTCCCAGGTGGCATTTCAAATGTCAGCCAAGTGTCATTCCAATACACAAGTGCATCTGGACAGGCCCCTGTAGTGATGACTCATTGGAAGCAGAAAGATGCCAAAATCTGTATATACTGTGTTATGCAGACTGGTATCTGTCATTTAAGTTGACAGAAAACAAAAATGAGTATAAATAGGGTAAAAAACCTGCAGACCTGCAGACCCCACTCACCTAGGGCAGTCCCAGTTTCGACACTGTAACAGGGCTAACTTTAGCCGTGAAATGTTTCCTGGCAGAACACGTGAACAACAGAAGGAAGCTCAGAAGGTCTTCAGTCAGGATGTGAAGGCTAGATGCAGTTTGATTTTAAAAGAGCTAATGAAGAAACATGCAGGTGACATGACAGCTTTGCGACGATGCTTACCAAAAGTTCTTGAATCGACTCTGCTCTGCTATAGTGGTGACTGTTCGAAATGTGCCCAGAACTCTGTCATCTGCCATGGAGGTGTCAGTAACAACTGGTGGAATCGTTCCAAGTTCCTCGCGTCAAATAAAATTCACCACCTGAATATGGATGAAAGTGATAAGGATTTACTTTTAGAAATACTGAAGATGAAACTCAGTACAGCATCAGTAGAGCAAATGAAACTTTACACGGACACGCAAAAGTGAGAGGCAGTTAATGGGTCACTTAGTGTATCGCTTCCAAAAAATGTGAATTTTTCTAGAAATATGGAAAGACGAGCTCATTCTGCTATACACAAACTGACTAATGACCCTGGAACATCAGCTATTCAGAAGTGTGAAAATTCTGATGTTAAGCTTTCTGCGCGTGTGAAACGTTCACTTATATCAATGGATAAGGAGGCAGAGTATGAACGAATATATTCTAGTTACCGTATTTGCCCTAAGTAGTCAGGCACCTTAAATCATTACCGTACTTACCTTAAAACTAGGACAGGTCCATTTTATTGCCGGATTTTGTGTCTAAAATATTTTTGAATGAGTGGCAAACAGTTTAGAGCCAGATGAGATGCCGCATTTGTTGGAGTCTGATCTGGGTCTACACTGTTTGCTCAGGCCTGTCCGTCCAAATACTTTAGGTAAGTACAGTAGTCGTATGGCTAGTCAGTGTCATGTCACATCATTTAAAGTTTACTTACTCTTACTGTGAGCTAACTTACATTTTACACTCCAACAAACAATCTGGATACCCCGCATGACCCTTGCACACGCCCCGATTACACATCTGACCCTGTCACAGTTGACTGTATGTGGCTCCATGGACAGATGGCACGACTGAATACAGAGGGTATTGTGGCACAGATGGCTGATGTCCATTGTCCCTATATCCAAGGTCGCTGAAAATATCATAAAAGTAAACCGGTGAACATTCATACTTTTCCATTTCCCACTCAAAGGGCACTTGAAATTTATCACCCCATATCCGCTTTTTTTGGTCGTCCCGCTCCAGAGTAAACACTGGCCATTCGGTGATAAATGTGACTTTTCCAACAATTTTGTCTTATATTTTTCAAAAAATCCCTCCATTGCAACACTACAAACAAAATTCTCAGAAAGAGCCTGCATTTAGACATGGTGTAGGGATATCTGCACAATATTTACATCAGTTTCACTCACATTCTACTTTCACTTTCAATAAATTTTAATGAAAATTTAAAAATTAAAAAAAAATAAAATAAAACACCTTCTATAGACTGAAATTGCCTCCATTACCTTTAAATTTGTAAGATGGGCTGATAATCTGTCAAGTTTCAGCTCTGTGTGACCAAAACTAGCTTCATAATTGAAGTTCCAAAATTCTGCACTTTGCTCATAGCAGGCCTCGGACCACAATTATTTTTCCATTACCTTTCGTACAAAGACCTCTTGGGAAAAAATTGCTGACAACTTTGCAATCGATGCATACTTTCTTCTGCTTATGTCATCATTTCTTACCTTCAAATTTATCCACTTTACACATGACCATGACCAGCTCCTTTTCCTGCTGTCGTCTGTCAAAGTAAACACCTGTCAGTTCATACCAGTTACGGCCCATGTAGGCTCACTTCTTAGGGGTGTGCTTAGGTTCACCTGTTTTCCTGAAATCAAAAGGAAACAAAACAAACTCTTAATTTTCAAAACACCTACATGTTGATCTGTCAAAAGAATCACAGTGAAGTAGTCTGCTCAGTCACTCTGGCATAAGACACAGCATCCAAGTGAGGGACTATTTGTGCGACTATATTTCCTTATTTTGGACAACGAATCAGGGGAGGTAATTGTGGACTGGTTCCTATCAAGACCTCTTTTTTAAAACCAAGTTACACCATGTGCTGTTTACCTAGTTTCTACACATGTCTGCAATCATCAGAGCAAATATTAGACCAAGTTCTTGAAGTACAGGACTGTGACAGCATTTCAAACACAGGTACCCATAATGAAGTTTTGGAACTTTTTCAAAAGCCAAACTTGTTTTTCTGAAAAACACTAAATTTGCAATATCTCACTTACTTTTGGGACTTTTTTTATGAAATAAAAAGCATACAACACCCTGTGATAGCCTCCTATTGATGCAATTCTAATCTATGACCAAAACAATGGTTCTGCATATTTTAAAGGCTTAAAATGAAGAAATTGTCAAATTTCGACCAATTTTTGCCATTTAAGGAAAGTTAACAAAAGAAAAAAAATTCTGAAAGTACTGAATTTGGTCTCTAAAACAGGCTTTTTCATTTCCAAAGAGAATATGATATAACTTCATTTACTTACAAACAAAGTAAAAGCACCTGCAGGTGTCCCCTGTCCCAGGTGGCATTTCAAATGTCAGCCAAGTGTCATTCCAATACACAAGTGCATCTGGACAGGCCCCTGTAGTGATGACTCATTGGAAGCAGAAAGATGCCAAAATCTGTATATACTGTGTTATGCAGACTGGTATCTGTCATTTAAGTTGACAGAAAACAAAAATGAGTATAAATAGGGTAAAAAACCTGCAGACCTGCAGACCCCACTCACCTAGGGCAGTCCCAGTTTCGACACTGTAACAGGGCTAACTTTAGCCGTGAAATGTTTCCTGGCAGAACACGTGAACAACAGAAGGAAGCTCAGAAGGTCTTCAGTCAGGATGTGAAGGCTAGATGCAGTTTGATTTTAAAAGAGCTAATGAAGAAACATGCAGGTGACATGACAGCTTTGCGACGATGCTTACCAAAAGTTCTTGAATCGACTCTGCTCTGCTATAGTGGTGACTGTTCGAAATGTGCCCAGAACTCTGTCATCTGCCATGGAGGTGTCAGTAACAACTGGTGGAATCGTTCCAAGTTCCTCGCGTCAAATAAAATTCACCACCTGAATATGGATGAAAGTGATAAGGATTTACTTTTAGAAATACTGAAGATGAAACTCAGTACAGCATCAGTAGAGCAAATGAAACTTTACACGGACACGCAAAAGTGAGAGGCAGTTAATGGGTCACTTAGTGTATCGCTTCCAAAAAATGTGAATTTTTCTAGAAATATGGAAAGACGAGCTCATTCTGCTATACACAAACTGACTAATGACCCTGGAACATCAGCTATTCAGAAGTGTGAAAATTCTGATGTTAAGCTTTCTGCGCGTGTGAAACGTTCACTTATATCAATGGATAAGGAGGCAGAGTATGAACGAATATATTCTAGTTACCGTATTTGCCCTAAGTAGTCAGGCACCTTAAATCATTACCGTACTTACCTTAAAACTAGGACAGGTCCATTTTATTGCCGGATTTTGTGTCTAAAATATTTTTGAATGAGTGGCAAACAGTTTAGAGCCAGATGAGATGCCGCATTTGTTGGAGTCTGATCTGGGTCTACACTGTTTGCTCAGGCCTGTCCGTCCAAATACTTTAGGTAAGTACAGTAGTCGTATGGCTAGTCAGTGTCATGTCACATCATTTAAAGTTTACTTACTCTTACTGTGAGCTAACTTACATTTTACACTCCAACAAACAATCTGGATACCCCGCATGACCCTTGCACACGCCCCGATTACACATCTGACCCTGTCACAGTTGACTGTATGTGGCTCCATGGACAGATGGCACGACTGAATACAGAGGGTATTGTGGCACAGATGGCTGATGTCCATTGTCCCTATATCCAAGGTCGCTGAAAATATCATAAAAGTAAACCGGTGAACATTCATACTTTTCCATTTCCCACTCAAAGGGCACTTGAAATTTATCACCCCATATCCGCTTTTTTTGGTCGTCCCGCTCCAGAGTAAACACTGGCCATTCGGTGATAAATGTGACTTTTCCAACAATTTTGTCTTATATTTTTCAAAAAATCCCTCCATTGCAACACTACAAACAAAATTCTCAGAAAGAGCCTGCATTTAGACATGGTGTAGGGATATCTGCACAATATTTACATCAGTTTCACTCACATTCTACTTTCACTTTCAATAAATTTTAATGAAAATTTAAAAATTAAAAAAAAATAAAATAAAACACCTTCTATAGACTGAAATTGCCTCCATTACCTTTAAATTTGTAAGATGGGCTGATAATCTGTCAAGTTTCAGCTCTGTGTGACCAAAACTAGCTTCATAATTGAAGTTCCAAAATTCTGCACTTTGCTCATAGCAAGACCTCTTTTTTAAAACCAAGTTACACCATGTGCTGTTTACCTAGTTTCTACACATGTCTGCAATCATCAGAGCAAATATTAGACCAAGTTCTTGAAGTACAGGACTGTGACAGCATTTCAAACACAGGTACCCATAATGAAGTTTTGGAACTTTTTCAAAAGCCAAACTTGTTTTTCTGAAAAACACTAAATTTGCAATATCTCACTTACTTTTGGGACTTTTTTTATGAAATAAAAAGCATACAACACCCTGTGATAGCCTCCTATTGATGCAATTCTAATCTATGACCAAAACAATGGTTCTGCATATTTTAAAGGCTTAAAATGAAGAAATTGTCAAATTTCGACCAATTTTTGCCATTTAAGGAAAGTTAACAAAAGAAAAAAAATTCTGAAAGTACTGAATTTGGTCTCTAAAACAGGCTTTTTCATTTCCAAAGAGAATATGATATAACTTCATTTACTTACAAACAAAGTAAAAGCACCTGCAGGTGTCCCCTGTCCCAGGTGGCATTTCAAATGTCAGCCAAGTGTCATTCCAATACACAAGTGCATCTGGACAGGCCCCTGTAGTGATGACTCATTGGAAGCAGAAAGATGCCAAAATCTGTATATACTGTGTTATGCAGACTGGTATCTGTCATTTAAGTTGACAGAAAACAAAAATGAGTATAAATAGGGTAAAAAACCTGCAGACCTGCAGACCCCACTCACCTAGGGCAGTCCCAGTTTCGACACTGTAACAGGGCTAACTTTAGCCGTGAAATGTTTCCTGGCAGAACACGTGAACAACAGAAGGAAGCTCAGAAGGTCTTCAGTCAGGATGTGAAGGCTAGATGCAGTTTGATTTTAAAAGAGCTAATGAAGAAACATGCAGGTGACATGACAGCTTTGCGACGATGCTTACCAAAAGTTCTTGAATCGACTCTGCTCTGCTATAGTGGTGACTGTTCGAAATGTGCCCAGAACTCTGTCATCTGCCATGGAGGTGTCAGTAACAACTGGTGGAATCGTTCCAAGTTCCTCGCGTCAAATAAAATTCACCACCTGAATATGGATGAAAGTGATAAGGATTTACTTTTAGAAATACTGAAGATGAAACTCAGTACAGCATCAGTAGAGCAAATGAAACTTTACACGGACACGCAAAAGTGAGAGGCAGTTAATGGGTCACTTAGTGTATCGCTTCCAAAAAATGTGAATTTTTCTAGAAATATGGAAAGACGAGCTCATTCTGCTATACACAAACTGACTAATGACCCTGGAACATCAGCTATTCAGAAGTGTGAAAATTCTGATGTTAAGCTTTCTGCGCGTGTGAAACGTTCACTTATATCAATGGATAAGGAGGCAGAGTATGAACGAATATATTCTAGTTACCGTATTTGCCCTAAGTAGTCAGGCACCTTAAATCATTACCGTACTTACCTTAAAACTAGGACAGGTCCATTTTATTGCCGGATTTTGTGTCTAAAATATTTTTGAATGAGTGGCAAACAGTTTAGAGCCAGATGAGATGCCGCATTTGTTGGAGTCTGATCTGGGTCTACACTGTTTGCTCAGGCCTGTCCGTCCAAATACTTTAGGTAAGTACAGTAGTCGTATGGCTAGTCAGTGTCATGTCACATCATTTAAAGTTTACTTACTCTTACTGTGAGCTAACTTACATTTTACACTCCAACAAACAATCTGGATACCCCGCATGACCCTTGCACACGCCCCGATTACACATCTGACCCTGTCACAGTTGACTGTATGTGGCTCCATGGACAGATGGCACGACTGAATACAGAGGGTATTGTGGCACAGATGGCTGATGTCCATTGTCCCTATATCCAAGGTCGCTGAAAATATCATAAAAGTAAACCGGTGAACATTCATACTTTTCCATTTCCCACTCAAAGGGCACTTGAAATTTATCACCCCATATCCGCTTTTTTTGGTCGTCCCGCTCCAGAGTAAACACTGGCCATTCGGTGATAAATGTGACTTTTCCAACAATTTTGTCTTATATTTTTCAAAAAATCCCTCCATTGCAACACTACAAACAAAATTCTCAGAAAGAGCCTGCATTTAGACATGGTGTAGGGATATCTGCACAATATTTACATCAGTTTCACTCACATTCTACTTTCACTTTCAATAAATTTTAATGAAAATTTAAAAATTAAAAAAAAATAAAATAAAACACCTTCTATAGACTGAAATTGCCTCCATTACCTTTAAATTTGTAAGATGGGCTGATAATCTGTCAAGTTTCAGCTCTGTGTGACCAAAACTAGCTTCATAATTGAAGTTCCAAAATTCTGCACTTTGCTCCAAGACCTCTTTTTTAAAACCAAGTTACACCATGTGCTGTTTACCTAGTTTCTACACATGTCTGCAATCATCAGAGCAAATATTAGACCAAGTTCTTGAAGTACAGGACTGTGACAGCATTTCAAACACAGGTACCCATAATGAAGTTTTGGAACTTTTTCAAAAGCCAAACTTGTTTTTCTGAAAAACACTAAATTTGCAATATCTCACTTACTTTTGGGACTTTTTTTATGAAATAAAAAGCATACAACACCCTGTGATAGCCTCCTATTGATGCAATTCTAATCTATGACCAAAACAATGGTTCTGCATATTTTAAAGGCTTAAAATGAAGAAATTGTCAAATTTCGACCAATTTTTGCCATTTAAGGAAAGTTAACAAAAGAAAAAAAATTCTGAAAGTACTGAATTTGGTCTCTAAAACAGGCTTTTTCATTTCCAAAGAGAATATGATATAACTTCATTTACTTACAAACAAAGTAAAAGCACCTGCAGGTGTCCCCTGTCCCAGGTGGCATTTCAAATGTCAGCCAAGTGTCATTCCAATACACAAGTGCATCTGGACAGGCCCCTGTAGTGATGACTCATTGGAAGCAGAAAGATGCCAAAATCTGTATATACTGTGTTATGCAGACTGGTATCTGTCATTTAAGTTGACAGAAAACAAAAATGAGTATAAATAGGGTAAAAAACCTGCAGACCTGCAGACCCCACTCACCTAGGGCAGTCCCAGTTTCGACACTGTAACAGGGCTAACTTTAGCCGTGAAATGTTTCCTGGCAGAACACGTGAACAACAGAAGGAAGCTCAGAAGGTCTTCAGTCAGGATGTGAAGGCTAGATGCAGTTTGATTTTAAAAGAGCTAATGAAGAAACATGCAGGTGACATGACAGCTTTGCGACGATGCTTACCAAAAGTTCTTGAATCGACTCTGCTCTGCTATAGTGGTGACTGTTCGAAATGTGCCCAGAACTCTGTCATCTGCCATGGAGGTGTCAGTAACAACTGGTGGAATCGTTCCAAGTTCCTCGCGTCAAATAAAATTCACCACCTGAATATGGATGAAAGTGATAAGGATTTACTTTTAGAAATACTGAAGATGAAACTCAGTACAGCATCAGTAGAGCAAATGAAACTTTACACGGACACGCAAAAGTGAGAGGCAGTTAATGGGTCACTTAGTGTATCGCTTCCAAAAAATGTGAATTTTTCTAGAAATATGGAAAGACGAGCTCATTCTGCTATACACAAACTGACTAATGACCCTGGAACATCAGCTATTCAGAAGTGTGAAAATTCTGATGTTAAGCTTTCTGCGCGTGTGAAACGTTCACTTATATCAATGGATAAGGAGGCAGAGTATGAACGAATATATTCTAGTTACCGTATTTGCCCTAAGTAGTCAGGCACCTTAAATCATTACCGTACTTACCTTAAAACTAGGACAGGTCCATTTTATTGCCGGATTTTGTGTCTAAAATATTTTTGAATGAGTGGCAAACAGTTTAGAGCCAGATGAGATGCCGCATTTGTTGGAGTCTGATCTGGGTCTACACTGTTTGCTCAGGCCTGTCCGTCCAAATACTTTAGGTAAGTACAGTAGTCGTATGGCTAGTCAGTGTCATGTCACATCATTTAAAGTTTACTTACTCTTACTGTGAGCTAACTTACATTTTACACTCCAACAAACAATCTGGATACCCCGCATGACCCTTGCACACGCCCCGATTACACATCTGACCCTGTCACAGTTGACTGTATGTGGCTCCATGGACAGATGGCACGACTGAATACAGAGGGTATTGTGGCACAGATGGCTGATGTCCATTGTCCCTATATCCAAGGTCGCTGAAAATATCATAAAAGTAAACCGGTGAACATTCATACTTTTCCATTTCCCACTCAAAGGGCACTTGAAATTTATCACCCCATATCCGCTTTTTTTGGTCGTCCCGCTCCAGAGTAAACACTGGCCATTCGGTGATAAATGTGACTTTTCCAACAATTTTGTCTTATATTTTTCAAAAAATCCCTCCATTGCAACACTACAAACAAAATTCTCAGAAAGAGCCTGCATTTAGACATGGTGTAGGGATATCTGCACAATATTTACATCAGTTTCACTCACATTCTACTTTCACTTTCAATAAATTTTAATGAAAATTTAAAAATTAAAAAAAAATAAAATAAAACACCTTCTATAGACTGAAATTGCCTCCATTACCTTTAAATTTGTAAGATGGGCTGATAATCTGTCAAGTTTCAGCTCTGTGTGACCAAAACTAGCTTCATAATTGAAGTTCCAAAATTCTGCACTTTGCTCATAGCAGGCCTCGGACCACAATTATTTTTCCATTACCTTTCGTACAAAGACCTCTTGGGAAAAAATTGCTGACAACTTTGCAATCGATGCATACTTTCTTCTGCTTATGTCATCATTTCTTACCTTCAAATTTATCCACTTTACACATGACCATGACCAGCTCCTTTTCCTGCTGTCGTCTGTCAAAGTAAACACCTGTCAGTTCATACCAGTTACGGCCCATGTAGGCTCACTTCTTAGGGGTGTGCTTAGGTTCACCTGTTTTCCTGAAATCAAAAGGAAACAAAACAAACTCTTAATTTTCAAAACACCTACATGTTGATCTGTCAAAAGAATCACAGTGAAGTAGTCTGCTCAGTCACTCTGGCATAAGACACAGCATCCAAGTGAGGGACTATTTGTGCGACTATATTTCCTTATTTTGGACAACGAATCAGGGGAGGTAATTGTGGACTGGTTCCTATCAAGACCTCTTTTTTAAAACCAAGTTACACCATGTGCTGTTTACCTAGTTTCTACACATGTCTGCAATCATCAGAGCAAATATTAGACCAAGTTCTTGAAGTACAGGACTGTGACAGCATTTCAAACACAGGTACCCATAATGAAGTTTTGGAACTTTTTCAAAAGCCAAACTTGTTTTTCTGAAAAACACTAAATTTGCAATATCTCACTTACTTTTGGGACTTTTTTTATGAAATAAAAAGCATACAACACCCTGTGATAGCCTCCTATTGATGCAATTCTAATCTATGACCAAAACAATGGTTCTGCATATTTTAAAGGCTTAAAATGAAGAAATTGTCAAATTTCGACCAATTTTTGCCATTTAAGGAAAGTTAACAAAAGAAAAAAAATTCTGAAAGTACTGAATTTGGTCTCTAAAACAGGCTTTTTCATTTCCAAAGAGAATATGATATAACTTCATTTACTTACAAACAAAGTAAAAGCACCTGCAGGTGTCCCCTGTCCCAGGTGGCATTTCAAATGTCAGCCAAGTGTCATTCCAATACACAAGTGCATCTGGACAGGCCCCTGTAGTGATGACTCATTGGAAGCAGAAAGATGCCAAAATCTGTATATACTGTGTTATGCAGACTGGTATCTGTCATTTAAGTTGACAGAAAACAAAAATGAGTATAAATAGGGTAAAAAACCTGCAGACCTGCAGACCCCACTCACCTAGGGCAGTCCCAGTTTCGACACTGTAACAGGGCTAACTTTAGCCGTGAAATGTTTCCTGGCAGAACACGTGAACAACAGAAGGAAGCTCAGAAGGTCTTCAGTCAGGATGTGAAGGCTAGATGCAGTTTGATTTTAAAAGAGCTAATGAAGAAACATGCAGGTGACATGACAGCTTTGCGACGATGCTTACCAAAAGTTCTTGAATCGACTCTGCTCTGCTATAGTGGTGACTGTTCGAAATGTGCCCAGAACTCTGTCATCTGCCATGGAGGTGTCAGTAACAACTGGTGGAATCGTTCCAAGTTCCTCGCGTCAAATAAAATTCACCACCTGAATATGGATGAAAGTGATAAGGATTTACTTTTAGAAATACTGAAGATGAAACTCAGTACAGCATCAGTAGAGCAAATGAAACTTTACACGGACACGCAAAAGTGAGAGGCAGTTAATGGGTCACTTAGTGTATCGCTTCCAAAAAATGTGAATTTTTCTAGAAATATGGAAAGACGAGCTCATTCTGCTATACACAAACTGACTAATGACCCTGGAACATCAGCTATTCAGAAGTGTGAAAATTCTGATGTTAAGCTTTCTGCGCGTGTGAAACGTTCACTTATATCAATGGATAAGGAGGCAGAGTATGAACGAATATATTCTAGTTACCGTATTTGCCCTAAGTAGTCAGGCACCTTAAATCATTACCGTACTTACCTTAAAACTAGGACAGGTCCATTTTATTGCCGGATTTTGTGTCTAAAATATTTTTGAATGAGTGGCAAACAGTTTAGAGCCAGATGAGATGCCGCATTTGTTGGAGTCTGATCTGGGTCTACACTGTTTGCTCAGGCCTGTCCGTCCAAATACTTTAGGTAAGTACAGTAGTCGTATGGCTAGTCAGTGTCATGTCACATCATTTAAAGTTTACTTACTCTTACTGTGAGCTAACTTACATTTTACACTCCAACAAACAATCTGGATACCCCGCATGACCCTTGCACACGCCCCGATTACACATCTGACCCTGTCACAGTTGACTGTATGTGGCTCCATGGACAGATGGCACGACTGAATACAGAGGGTATTGTGGCACAGATGGCTGATGTCCATTGTCCCTATATCCAAGGTCGCTGAAAATATCATAAAAGTAAACCGGTGAACATTCATACTTTTCCATTTCCCACTCAAAGGGCACTTGAAATTTATCACCCCATATCCGCTTTTTTTGGTCGTCCCGCTCCAGAGTAAACACTGGCCATTCGGTGATAAATGTGACTTTTCCAACAATTTTGTCTTATATTTTTCAAAAAATCCCTCCATTGCAACACTACAAACAAAATTCTCAGAAAGAGCCTGCATTTAGACATGGTGTAGGGATATCTGCACAATATTTACATCAGTTTCACTCACATTCTACTTTCACTTTCAATAAATTTTAATGAAAATTTAAAAATTAAAAAAAAATAAAATAAAACACCTTCTATAGACTGAAATTGCCTCCATTACCTTTAAATTTGTAAGATGGGCTGATAATCTGTCAAGTTTCAGCTCTGTGTGACCAAAACTAGCTTCATAATTGAAGTTCCAAAATTCTGCACTTTGCTCATAGCAGGCCTCGGACCACAATTATTTTTCCATTACCTTTCGTACAAAGACCTCTTGGGAAAAAATTGCTGACAACTTTGCAATCGATGCATACTTTCTTCTGCTTATGTCATCATTTCTTACCTTCAAATTTATCCACTTTACACATGACCATGACCAGCTCCTTTTCCTGCTGTCGTCTGTCAAAGTAAACACCTGTCAGTTCATACCAGTTACGGCCCATGTAGGCTCACTTCTTAGGGGTGTGCTTAGGTTCACCTGTTTTCCTGAAATCAAAAGGAAACAAAACAAACTCTTAATTTTCAAAACACCTACATGTTGATCTGTCAAAAGAATCACAGTGAAGTAGTCTGCTCAGTCACTCTGGCATAAGACACAGCATCCAAGTGAGGGACTATTTGTGCGACTATATTTCCTTATTTTGGACAACGAATCAGGGGAGGTAATTGTGGACTGGTTCCTATCAAGACCTCTTTTTTAAAACCAAGTTACACCATGTGCTGTTTACCTAGTTTCTACACATGTCTGCAATCATCAGAGCAAATATTAGACCAAGTTCTTGAAGTACAGGACTGTGACAGCATTTCAAACACAGGTACCCATAATGAAGTTTTGGAACTTTTTCAAAAGCCAAACTTGTTTTTCTGAAAAACACTAAATTTGCAATATCTCACTTACTTTTGGGACTTTTTTTATGAAATAAAAAGCATACAACACCCTGTGATAGCCTCCTATTGATGCAATTCTAATCTATGACCAAAACAATGGTTCTGCATATTTTAAAGGCTTAAAATGAAGAAATTGTCAAATTTCGACCAATTTTTGCCATTTAAGGAAAGTTAACAAAAGAAAAAAAATTCTGAAAGTACTGAATTTGGTCTCTAAAACAGGCTTTTTCATTTCCAAAGAGAATATGATATAACTTCATTTACTTACAAACAAAGTAAAAGCACCTGCAGGTGTCCCCTGTCCCAGGTGGCATTTCAAATGTCAGCCAAGTGTCATTCCAATACACAAGTGCATCTGGACAGGCCCCTGTAGTGATGACTCATTGGAAGCAGAAAGATGCCAAAATCTGTATATACTGTGTTATGCAGACTGGTATCTGTCATTTAAGTTGACAGAAAACAAAAATGAGTATAAATAGGGTAAAAAACCTGCAGACCTGCAGACCCCACTCACCTAGGGCAGTCCCAGTTTCGACACTGTAACAGGGCTAACTTTAGCCGTGAAATGTTTCCTGGCAGAACACGTGAACAACAGAAGGAAGCTCAGAAGGTCTTCAGTCAGGATGTGAAGGCTAGATGCAGTTTGATTTTAAAAGAGCTAATGAAGAAACATGCAGGTGACATGACAGCTTTGCGACGATGCTTACCAAAAGTTCTTGAATCGACTCTGCTCTGCTATAGTGGTGACTGTTCGAAATGTGCCCAGAACTCTGTCATCTGCCATGGAGGTGTCAGTAACAACTGGTGGAATCGTTCCAAGTTCCTCGCGTCAAATAAAATTCACCACCTGAATATGGATGAAAGTGATAAGGATTTACTTTTAGAAATACTGAAGATGAAACTCAGTACAGCATCAGTAGAGCAAATGAAACTTTACACGGACACGCAAAAGTGAGAGGCAGTTAATGGGTCACTTAGTGTATCGCTTCCAAAAAATGTGAATTTTTCTAGAAATATGGAAAGACGAGCTCATTCTGCTATACACAAACTGACTAATGACCCTGGAACATCAGCTATTCAGAAGTGTGAAAATTCTGATGTTAAGCTTTCTGCGCGTGTGAAACGTTCACTTATATCAATGGATAAGGAGGCAGAGTATGAACGAATATATTCTAGTTACCGTATTTGCCCTAAGTAGTCAGGCACCTTAAATCATTACCGTACTTACCTTAAAACTAGGACAGGTCCATTTTATTGCCGGATTTTGTGTCTAAAATATTTTTGAATGAGTGGCAAACAGTTTAGAGCCAGATGAGATGCCGCATTTGTTGGAGTCTGATCTGGGTCTACACTGTTTGCTCAGGCCTGTCCGTCCAAATACTTTAGGTAAGTACAGTAGTCGTATGGCTAGTCAGTGTCATGTCACATCATTTAAAGTTTACTTACTCTTACTGTGAGCTAACTTACATTTTACACTCCAACAAACAATCTGGATACCCCGCATGACCCTTGCACACGCCCCGATTACACATCTGACCCTGTCACAGTTGACTGTATGTGGCTCCATGGACAGATGGCACGACTGAATACAGAGGGTATTGTGGCACAGATGGCTGATGTCCATTGTCCCTATATCCAAGGTCGCTGAAAATATCATAAAAGTAAACCGGTGAACATTCATACTTTTCCATTTCCCACTCAAAGGGCACTTGAAATTTATCACCCCATATCCGCTTTTTTTGGTCGTCCCGCTCCAGAGTAAACACTGGCCATTCGGTGATAAATGTGACTTTTCCAACAATTTTGTCTTATATTTTTCAAAAAATCCCTCCATTGCAACACTACAAACAAAATTCTCAGAAAGAGCCTGCATTTAGACATGGTGTAGGGATATCTGCACAATATTTACATCAGTTTCACTCACATTCTACTTTCACTTTCAATAAATTTTAATGAAAATTTAAAAATTAAAAAAAAATAAAATAAAACACCTTCTATAGACTGAAATTGCCTCCATTACCTTTAAATTTGTAAGATGGGCTGATAATCTGTCAAGTTTCAGCTCTGTGTGACCAAAACTAGCTTCATAATTGAAGTTCCAAAATTCTGCACTTTGCTCATAGCAGGCCTCGGACCACAATTATTTTTCCATTACCTTTCGTACAAAGACCTCTTGGGAAAAAATTGCTGACAACTTTGCAATCGATGCATACTTTCTTCTGCTTATGTCATCATTTCTTACCTTCAAATTTATCCACTTTACACATGACCATGACCAGCTCCTTTTCCTGCTGTCGTCTGTCAAAGTAAACACCTGTCAGTTCATACCAGTTACGGCCCATGTAGGCTCACTTCTTAGGGGTGTGCTTAGGTTCACCTGTTTTCCTGAAATCAAAAGGAAACAAAACAAACTCTTAATTTTCAAAACACCTACATGTTGATCTGTCAAAAGAATCACAGTGAAGTAGTCTGCTCAGTCACTCTGGCATAAGACACAGCATCCAAGTGAGGGACTATTTGTGCGACTATATTTCCTTATTTTGGACAACGAATCAGGGGAGGTAATTGTGGACTGGTTCCTATCAAGACCTCTTTTTTAAAACCAAGTTACACCATGTGCTGTTTACCTAGTTTCTACACATGTCTGCAATCATCAGAGCAAATATTAGACCAAGTTCTTGAAGTACAGGACTGTGACAGCATTTCAAACACAGGTACCCATAATGAAGTTTTGGAACTTTTTCAAAAGCCAAACTTGTTTTTCTGAAAAACACTAAATTTGCAATATCTCACTTACTTTTGGGACTTTTTTTATGAAATAAAAAGCATACAACACCCTGTGATAGCCTCCTATTGATGCAATTCTAATCTATGACCAAAACAATGGTTCTGCATATTTTAAAGGCTTAAAATGAAGAAATTGTCAAATTTCGACCAATTTTTGCCATTTAAGGAAAGTTAACAAAAGAAAAAAAATTCTGAAAGTACTGAATTTGGTCTCTAAAACAGGCTTTTTCATTTCCAAAGAGAATATGATATAACTTCATTTACTTACAAACAAAGTAAAAGCACCTGCAGGTGTCCCCTGTCCCAGGTGGCATTTCAAATGTCAGCCAAGTGTCATTCCAATACACAAGTGCATCTGGACAGGCCCCTGTAGTGATGACTCATTGGAAGCAGAAAGATGCCAAAATCTGTATATACTGTGTTATGCAGACTGGTATCTGTCATTTAAGTTGACAGAAAACAAAAATGAGTATAAATAGGGTAAAAAACCTGCAGACCTGCAGACCCCACTCACCTAGGGCAGTCCCAGTTTCGACACTGTAACAGGGCTAACTTTAGCCGTGAAATGTTTCCTGGCAGAACACGTGAACAACAGAAGGAAGCTCAGAAGGTCTTCAGTCAGGATGTGAAGGCTAGATGCAGTTTGATTTTAAAAGAGCTAATGAAGAAACATGCAGGTGACATGACAGCTTTGCGACGATGCTTACCAAAAGTTCTTGAATCGACTCTGCTCTGCTATAGTGGTGACTGTTCGAAATGTGCCCAGAACTCTGTCATCTGCCATGGAGGTGTCAGTAACAACTGGTGGAATCGTTCCAAGTTCCTCGCGTCAAATAAAATTCACCACCTGAATATGGATGAAAGTGATAAGGATTTACTTTTAGAAATACTGAAGATGAAACTCAGTACAGCATCAGTAGAGCAAATGAAACTTTACACGGACACGCAAAAGTGAGAGGCAGTTAATGGGTCACTTAGTGTATCGCTTCCAAAAAATGTGAATTTTTCTAGAAATATGGAAAGACGAGCTCATTCTGCTATACACAAACTGACTAATGACCCTGGAACATCAGCTATTCAGAAGTGTGAAAATTCTGATGTTAAGCTTTCTGCGCGTGTGAAACGTTCACTTATATCAATGGATAAGGAGGCAGAGTATGAACGAATATATTCTAGTTACCGTATTTGCCCTAAGTAGTCAGGCACCTTAAATCATTACCGTACTTACCTTAAAACTAGGACAGGTCCATTTTATTGCCGGATTTTGTGTCTAAAATATTTTTGAATGAGTGGCAAACAGTTTAGAGCCAGATGAGATGCCGCATTTGTTGGAGTCTGATCTGGGTCTACACTGTTTGCTCAGGCCTGTCCGTCCAAATACTTTAGGTAAGTACAGTAGTCGTATGGCTAGTCAGTGTCATGTCACATCATTTAAAGTTTACTTACTCTTACTGTGAGCTAACTTACATTTTACACTCCAACAAACAATCTGGATACCCCGCATGACCCTTGCACACGCCCCGATTACACATCTGACCCTGTCACAGTTGACTGTATGTGGCTCCATGGACAGATGGCACGACTGAATACAGAGGGTATTGTGGCACAGATGGCTGATGTCCATTGTCCCTATATCCAAGGTCGCTGAAAATATCATAAAAGTAAACCGGTGAACATTCATACTTTTCCATTTCCCACTCAAAGGGCACTTGAAATTTATCACCCCATATCCGCTTTTTTTGGTCGTCCCGCTCCAGAGTAAACACTGGCCATTCGGTGATAAATGTGACTTTTCCAACAATTTTGTCTTATATTTTTCAAAAAATCCCTCCATTGCAACACTACAAACAAAATTCTCAGAAAGAGCCTGCATTTAGACATGGTGTAGGGATATCTGCACAATATTTACATCAGTTTCACTCACATTCTACTTTCACTTTCAATAAATTTTAATGAAAATTTAAAAATTAAAAAAAAATAAAATAAAACACCTTCTATAGACTGAAATTGCCTCCATTACCTTTAAATTTGTAAGATGGGCTGATAATCTGTCAAGTTTCAGCTCTGTGTGACCAAAACTAGCTTCATAATTGAAGTTCCAAAATTCTGCACTTTGCTCATAGCAGGCCTCGGACCACAATTATTTTTCCATTACCTTTCGTACAAAGACCTCTTGGGAAAAAATTGCTGACAACTTTGCAATCGATGCATACTTTCTTCTGCTTATGTCATCATTTCTTACCTTCAAATTTATCCACTTTACACATGACCATGACCAGCTCCTTTTCCTGCTGTCGTCTGTCAAAGTAAACACCTGTCAGTTCATACCAGTTACGGCCCATGTAGGCTCACTTCTTAGGGGTGTGCTTAGGTTCACCTGTTTTCCTGAAATCAAAAGGAAACAAAACAAACTCTTAATTTTCAAAACACCTACATGTTGATCTGTCAAAAGAATCACAGTGAAGTAGTCTGCTCAGTCACTCTGGCATAAGACACAGCATCCAAGTGAGGGACTATTTGTGCGACTATATTTCCTTATTTTGGACAACGAATCAGGGGAGGTAATTGTGGACTGGTTCCTATCAAGACCTCTTTTTTAAAACCAAGTTACACCATGTGCTGTTTACCTAGTTTCTACACATGTCTGCAATCATCAGAGCAAATATTAGACCAAGTTCTTGAAGTACAGGACTGTGACAGCATTTCAAACACAGGTACCCATAATGAAGTTTTGGAACTTTTTCAAAAGCCAAACTTGTTTTTCTGAAAAACACTAAATTTGCAATATCTCACTTACTTTTGGGACTTTTTTTATGAAATAAAAAGCATACAACACCCTGTGATAGCCTCCTATTGATGCAATTCTAATCTATGACCAAAACAATGGTTCTGCATATTTTAAAGGCTTAAAATGAAGAAATTGTCAAATTTCGACCAATTTTTGCCATTTAAGGAAAGTTAACAAAAGAAAAAAAATTCTGAAAGTACTGAATTTGGTCTCTAAAACAGGCTTTTTCATTTCCAAAGAGAATATGATATAACTTCATTTACTTACAAACAAAGTAAAAGCACCTGCAGGTGTCCCCTGTCCCAGGTGGCATTTCAAATGTCAGCCAAGTGTCATTCCAATACACAAGTGCATCTGGACAGGCCCCTGTAGTGATGACTCATTGGAAGCAGAAAGATGCCAAAATCTGTATATACTGTGTTATGCAGACTGGTATCTGTCATTTAAGTTGACAGAAAACAAAAATGAGTATAAATAGGGTAAAAAACCTGCAGACCTGCAGACCCCACTCACCTAGGGCAGTCCCAGTTTCGACACTGTAACAGGGCTAACTTTAGCCGTGAAATGTTTCCTGGCAGAACACGTGAACAACAGAAGGAAGCTCAGAAGGTCTTCAGTCAGGATGTGAAGGCTAGATGCAGTTTGATTTTAAAAGAGCTAATGAAGAAACATGCAGGTGACATGACAGCTTTGCGACGATGCTTACCAAAAGTTCTTGAATCGACTCTGCTCTGCTATAGTGGTGACTGTTCGAAATGTGCCCAGAACTCTGTCATCTGCCATGGAGGTGTCAGTAACAACTGGTGGAATCGTTCCAAGTTCCTCGCGTCAAATAAAATTCACCACCTGAATATGGATGAAAGTGATAAGGATTTACTTTTAGAAATACTGAAGATGAAACTCAGTACAGCATCAGTAGAGCAAATGAAACTTTACACGGACACGCAAAAGTGAGAGGCAGTTAATGGGTCACTTAGTGTATCGCTTCCAAAAAATGTGAATTTTTCTAGAAATATGGAAAGACGAGCTCATTCTGCTATACACAAACTGACTAATGACCCTGGAACATCAGCTATTCAGAAGTGTGAAAATTCTGATGTTAAGCTTTCTGCGCGTGTGAAACGTTCACTTATATCAATGGATAAGGAGGCAGAGTATGAACGAATATATTCTAGTTACCGTATTTGCCCTAAGTAGTCAGGCACCTTAAATCATTACCGTACTTACCTTAAAACTAGGACAGGTCCATTTTATTGCCGGATTTTGTGTCTAAAATATTTTTGAATGAGTGGCAAACAGTTTAGAGCCAGATGAGATGCCGCATTTGTTGGAGTCTGATCTGGGTCTACACTGTTTGCTCAGGCCTGTCCGTCCAAATACTTTAGGTAAGTACAGTAGTCGTATGGCTAGTCAGTGTCATGTCACATCATTTAAAGTTTACTTACTCTTACTGTGAGCTAACTTACATTTTACACTCCAACAAACAATCTGGATACCCCGCATGACCCTTGCACACGCCCCGATTACACATCTGACCCTGTCACAGTTGACTGTATGTGGCTCCATGGACAGATGGCACGACTGAATACAGAGGGTATTGTGGCACAGATGGCTGATGTCCATTGTCCCTATATCCAAGGTCGCTGAAAATATCATAAAAGTAAACCGGTGAACATTCATACTTTTCCATTTCCCACTCAAAGGGCACTTGAAATTTATCACCCCATATCCGCTTTTTTTGGTCGTCCCGCTCCAGAGTAAACACTGGCCATTCGGTGATAAATGTGACTTTTCCAACAATTTTGTCTTATATTTTTCAAAAAATCCCTCCATTGCAACACTACAAACAAAATTCTCAGAAAGAGCCTGCATTTAGACATGGTGTAGGGATATCTGCACAATATTTACATCAGTTTCACTCACATTCTACTTTCACTTTCAATAAATTTTAATGAAAATTTAAAAATTAAAAAAAAATAAAATAAAACACCTTCTATAGACTGAAATTGCCTCCATTACCTTTAAATTTGTAAGATGGGCTGATAATCTGTCAAGTTTCAGCTCTGTGTGACCAAAACTAGCTTCATAATTGAAGTTCCAAAATTCTGCACTTTGCTCATAGCAGGCCTCGGACCACAATTATTTTTCCATTACCTTTCGTACAAAGACCTCTTGGGAAAAAATTGCTGACAACTTTGCAATCGATGCATACTTTCTTCTGCTTATGTCATCATTTCTTACCTTCAAATTTATCCACTTTACACATGACCATGACCAGCTCCTTTTCCTGCTGTCGTCTGTCAAAGTAAACACCTGTCAGTTCATACCAGTTACGGCCCATGTAGGCTCACTTCTTAGGGGTGTGCTTAGGTTCACCTGTTTTCCTGAAATCAAAAGGAAACAAAACAAACTCTTAATTTTCAAAACACCTACATGTTGATCTGTCAAAAGAATCACAGTGAAGTAGTCTGCTCAGTCACTCTGGCATAAGACACAGCATCCAAGTGAGGGACTATTTGTGCGACTATATTTCCTTATTTTGGACAACGAATCAGGGGAGGTAATTGTGGACTGGTTCCTATCAAGACCTCTTTTTTAAAACCAAGTTACACCATGTGCTGTTTACCTAGTTTCTACACATGTCTGCAATCATCAGAGCAAATATTAGACCAAGTTCTTGAAGTACAGGACTGTGACAGCATTTCAAACACAGGTACCCATAATGAAGTTTTGGAACTTTTTCAAAAGCCAAACTTGTTTTTCTGAAAAACACTAAATTTGCAATATCTCACTTACTTTTGGGACTTTTTTTATGAAATAAAAAGCATACAACACCCTGTGATAGCCTCCTATTGATGCAATTCTAATCTATGACCAAAACAATGGTTCTGCATATTTTAAAGGCTTAAAATGAAGAAATTGTCAAATTTCGACCAATTTTTGCCATTTAAGGAAAGTTAACAAAAGAAAAAAAATTCTGAAAGTACTGAATTTGGTCTCTAAAACAGGCTTTTTCATTTCCAAAGAGAATATGATATAACTTCATTTACTTACAAACAAAGTAAAAGCACCTGCAGGTGTCCCCTGTCCCAGGTGGCATTTCAAATGTCAGCCAAGTGTCATTCCAATACACAAGTGCATCTGGACAGGCCCCTGTAGTGATGACTCATTGGAAGCAGAAAGATGCCAAAATCTGTATATACTGTGTTATGCAGACTGGTATCTGTCATTTAAGTTGACAGAAAACAAAAATGAGTATAAATAGGGTAAAAAACCTGCAGACCTGCAGACCCCACTCACCTAGGGCAGTCCCAGTTTCGACACTGTAACAGGGCTAACTTTAGCCGTGAAATGTTTCCTGGCAGAACACGTGAACAACAGAAGGAAGCTCAGAAGGTCTTCAGTCAGGATGTGAAGGCTAGATGCAGTTTGATTTTAAAAGAGCTAATGAAGAAACATGCAGGTGACATGACAGCTTTGCGACGATGCTTACCAAAAGTTCTTGAATCGACTCTGCTCTGCTATAGTGGTGACTGTTCGAAATGTGCCCAGAACTCTGTCATCTGCCATGGAGGTGTCAGTAACAACTGGTGGAATCGTTCCAAGTTCCTCGCGTCAAATAAAATTCACCACCTGAATATGGATGAAAGTGATAAGGATTTACTTTTAGAAATACTGAAGATGAAACTCAGTACAGCATCAGTAGAGCAAATGAAACTTTACACGGACACGCAAAAGTGAGAGGCAGTTAATGGGTCACTTAGTGTATCGCTTCCAAAAAATGTGAATTTTTCTAGAAATATGGAAAGACGAGCTCATTCTGCTATACACAAACTGACTAATGACCCTGGAACATCAGCTATTCAGAAGTGTGAAAATTCTGATGTTAAGCTTTCTGCGCGTGTGAAACGTTCACTTATATCAATGGATAAGGAGGCAGAGTATGAACGAATATATTCTAGTTACCGTATTTGCCCTAAGTAGTCAGGCACCTTAAATCATTACCGTACTTACCTTAAAACTAGGACAGGTCCATTTTATTGCCGGATTTTGTGTCTAAAATATTTTTGAATGAGTGGCAAACAGTTTAGAGCCAGATGAGATGCCGCATTTGTTGGAGTCTGATCTGGGTCTACACTGTTTGCTCAGGCCTGTCCGTCCAAATACTTTAGGTAAGTACAGTAGTCGTATGGCTAGTCAGTGTCATGTCACATCATTTAAAGTTTACTTACTCTTACTGTGAGCTAACT
>CAXHKG010000196.1:0-21152 GCA_964016985.1 Anodontia alba
GCCACAAATCGTTTGAATAGGTCCTGTTTTATTTATTTCAAAACCATTTTAATTGTATATGTGAAGTGTTCACAGTGGCACTAATAACGGCTAAGAAATATTCTAGACTAGGAAATGTCAAAATCGACATAAATAAAAACATGAAGATTATTGAGATCTCTTGCAGATGTGGAATGCCTGATTTTGTCAGTGTCAAATCAGATTTTATTACAACACAAAACCATATATGCTGATATGTGGTTTATGTCACAAGACAAACAATGTATGTGACATCAGCAAGAAGACAAATCTGAGTGATTTCAAGCCGAAATTTAGTCCCGACCTACTGTCGGGTCAATTATTTACTAGACGGTGCGATGAAATAACTATATTTTTATATTTTTCTGATCCGTGACATGCTTTCAATCGGGTCCGTTGAAACACCCCAAAACATTACAAACCACCCCAAACCACCAACAAACCACCCCAAACCACCCTTATATGGATGGAAAGGGTAGTATAAGGTAGACTAGGATATAGTAGGGTGGACGATCATCTTCATTAATACACCAAACCATGCTTAAACCTACATGTATTAAAGCGCATCAAAAACACCCCAAACCACATCACAAATGCAAAAGCTTAATGTGACGATCAATCTTTCTTTAATGTAAATCTTCAAAAGTAAATTGATTATAATTACTGTTTGCAGAAAGAAAGAGAAAAAGAGTGAAAAAAAAAAAAAGCAAATTAATTTAAAAAAATAGATAGATAGATAGATAGATAGATAGATAAATACGCAAGATGACAGTGTACGCTAACAGCGTCTGTTGAGGTCTTACAAATATTCATCAATCATTTAACCATTTTGTGGTTTTCCATATTTCTACTTCAGTGTTATATGTTTTTAAGGCTTTAATATTCCTAACTAGGGTATTATCTATTATAAAATTGAGATTAATTTCCATTGCTCTGCTGTGGTGCCAGTTTCCGTGTTCTATTTTGATTTAGGTGATAGTGCATTGACATGTCTCATACCATACGTTACCCTATTCGACTATCATATTGAACCACCCTACATCACACCTACCCTACCTTATTGTACCCAAACGCACTCTACCCGCCCCCCCCCCCCCCCTGCCCCCCCTCCCCCCCCCCCACCCATCATTATAAGGGTGGTTTGGGGTGTTCTGGTGTGGTTTAGGGTGTTTCAACGGACCGCTTTCGATTGATAATGCATAAAATAATTCGTGTGCAACCCCCAGACTGACCATAATTCGCAAAATGCTTGACATCGTCAATACAGCAAAAGTTGGTCCCGACCAAAAGATGAGCGACATAGTCGTATATTTCATACAATAACGTGTATTTTTTTTTTTTTTTTTTTTTTTTTTTGATAATGATATACACTCTTATATGCATTTTAAAGAATAGTCAATATTCTACTTATGTTCCAAATGTCATCCCGAAAGCTGCAAGTTTATTGTTATTAGGATATAGCTTAAAAGAGAAATCAACTTGATTTCGCGAAATCAATTTTTTTTTGACAAATCAGCCTATAAAAATAAAATCTCAAAGCACATGCATAATTTCTTCTTACTATATGATTTAATATATATTTATACACTACTGATCAAAATTTCATGAAAACATATTATGTTTTGGGGTTGATTATAAGCAAAATGTTGAATTGTTGCCAAGTCTGTATACCGCGAAATCAATTTCTTTGAAGAAATCAGCATATAGAAATAAGTAAAATTTCATGAAAAAAAAAAATATTGTATTTAGGTTGATTTGAAGCAAAATGCCAACTTACTGCCAAGTCTGTATGCCACGAAATCAATTTCTTTGCACAAAAAATCAGCCTAAAAAATAAATTTTCGGGGCACATGCATAATTTTTTCTTATTATATGACTGATATTAAATTTTCATCAGAAGTATATAAACACATACTGAGTAATATAGTAAAAAGAAATTATGCGTGTGTCCAGAAACTTTATTTTTATAGGCTGGTTTCTTAAAAAAATTGATTTCGTGGTATACGGACTTGGCCAAAATTCGAAATTTTGCTTAAAATCAACCCTAAAACACAATGTTTTTCCATGAAATTTTGCACATTGGTGTATAAATATATATTAATCATGTAGTAAAAAGAAATTATGCATGTGTCCCGAAAATGTATTTTTATAGGCTGATTTTGTAAAAAAAAACTTGATTTCGCGAAATCAATTCGATTTCTCCTTTTAGCTATACCGGTGTTATTATTTAAAATAAACGTCAAAAAGATTGCCTTTGGGAACAAAGAACATACCACACATTAGAAAATGGGAGTCTCGGTTTTATTGAGACTCTTCATAAGCAGTAATGAAGTTTGCAACACTGCTTACGCCCTCTAGCGTATACATGAGCAGAACTCTATCTTCAAATGTACCATAATGGACCCAATGACCCAAAGGAAATGAAATATAATCTGCACTATGGTAATTCTACTTGAGAACTTTCGACCTTTACTTCCGGCTTTTATACTTCCGGCTTTACTTCCGGCTTTTTTAGTCGTTTGAATCCAGAATACTCCTATGCGGATTATTTTGTTTTCCACTGAGGGATCTCTTCATTATTTATTTAGTCTAATACATTAAAGTTTTAAAATAATATTCCAAAAATAAACATTCCTTTATTAGTGTACAGTAATATATTATCCAATGATATTTGACTCTAGCAGTTGTAAATTAGGCTAAATATTTATTTGCTGACGTTTGAAATAGAAATAGACATTCAGATATCCCTATCAGGCTACTCTCGATTAAAAAAGAGCAAGTTGAAAGATTAACGACATATACAAGAAGTGATATTTTGAAGAAAATTATATTATTTTCTGATTAAGGAATAATTTTAGCAGCAATCAGCAAACATGTCAGAGCTATTTGTGCGACATCATTTTATTTCAAAGCTACTTAAATGATGACATTAACAGTTTTTCGAGAAATTACCTTTTGTTGCGTCAGAAAAGTCCTACGATTTCATCATTCTTCAATTTCTTGTTGGTCGGACCTGAATATTAGTTGCAATTGCTTACGTTAATAACAAACATTATAACGGTTCAAGAAAAAGATCTTCTAACATAGTCTAAAACTGGTTTGAGGTCGGGTATAAAAGCCAAGTCCGATCCGATCCGCCGATCATTTTTCTGCCGATCATAAATTTTATTTTTATCATTATATCTAAACTATGATTCAAATGTCCAGTATATCAGTTTTATATTATCATACATTGCTTAATTAATATTCGACAAAAGATATTTCTTTTTTTAAATGCTTTTGGATTTGATTTTTAAGCAGTTTTCTGTCTTCCAGGGGTATAAAAGCCAAGTCCAGTAAATATAAAAAAAATCATAGTTTTCTCAGTAGTGAAGCTAATTTTTGCAGAGATCAGCTCTGTCTCAGAGAATAAATGGTAACTAGAACATAATTAGTTTCTTGCATATGAAAATTATGTCATATACAAGCTATTTAGCCTTTTTTCTGTCCATCTTTGCTTTGCACGCATACTATTCTAAAAATAGAAACGCCGGACCGCAACGAATATGAAAGATACAAAATGACCCAACTACCACTGTACAAAAAAAAAAAAAAAAAAAAAAAGACAGGGAAGAAGACGAAAAAGGAGAAATAATATTAATACAATTATTAATATCTATTAGATATTCTTAAAACAGAAAATTCCCCAATTTCGTCTCATTTCAGGACATTGTTGTAAGTACCGCCATTGTTTACAGGTCTATTTATAGATGCGTCTAATTTGGTAAACAAACCGATTTTATTGAAACATATGCATATACTTGTTGAATCACAATGCACATGAACTAAAATTTCAGCATTTATAGTTAAGTCTGTTCTATAAAAGGACATAATAGAGACAAAAAATCAAGAAATCTCTCTCGGTTATTTTTCTTCCGAGCTTGGCTTTTATACCCCTGAAACGAGAAAAATTCACTCTCAATCAAAAACTAGAGCAATGATTTTAATAATATCATTGCTGTAAATTACAATTATATAATATGATCATATGAAACCAATGTACTGGACATTTGAATCATAGCTTAGATATAATGACACAAATAAAAATTATGATCGGCAGAAAAATGATCGGCGGATCGGATCGGACTTGGCTTTTATACCCGACCCTGGTTTGACAGATACTTTTGTGAAAGTATTTTATGCTGATACAAAAAATAAAAAAAAAAAAAATCAACATGAGAATATCAGATGTGCTGAATTGTTCATTTTCCTCATGGTATCCAAAGTTCAAAGATTTTACCACAAAGAGGTATTTATTTCTTAGATTTTACCATATGTGTAACGATGACGCAGGTGTAAGCTTGCAATTTGAATTGCTTATAAGGTGGTTTAATTCTTTCTGAACAATTATATCATATGATCTGGCCAATAATACCTTATTCGATCTAATTACCGCTCATACCCCTATAAGCGCACAGTCAAGAAATTCTGTAGTCTTCAGATTATAGCCAGTGTACTTTTTCTTTACTTCTTTATGAAGGCATATGTTGTGGGTACTCATTTGAATTGCATCGACTTGTCGATGCAAGTCAAACGAGCACCCACAACATGTGCCTTTATAAAGAAAGTCAGAAAAAATCGTATAATCATCATCAAATAAGTCCTTTTCTGATCTTTTTTATAGTGTATCCTTAGCAGGTAGATACATATTTTACCACCACTGAGTGTTCCCAGTAATTTTGAAAAACCTAAGCGCACAGTGTGGTAGTTAGGTCGAATACGGTAATAATAATATATATATTTCCAACAGAAAAAATGATGGTGTGTTTTCAGTAAATTCAAAATGGTAGCAGCCTATGAAATGGCAGTTTGGTACTAACAAACAGTGATTTTATCGGCAATATCCAGCAAAATAGGTTTACTTTATGGATATAATAAATTGGCAGAGACTAGGGAATAGGGATACTGCTCTGTATTTCTAGCCATAATTTCTTCCATCAATTACCTTTTACTGTTTTTGTTAAACTGGATTTGATATATTCTTAATCTGTCCTAAAAAAATTATTCAGGTGTGAAAAGCTTCAGGTGAGTGGCTTTACTGAGCTATAAGCAACAAAATAAAACATTTAAATGCATAATATAAACAGTGCTTGCATTAAAGGAAGTCTGGGAGTCAGAGACTCCCAAAAATTGCCCTGGGACTTCCAAAAATCAATGCCAGGAAGTCTGGGACTCCCAGCTTTTAAAGATATTTAGTCATTTATAACAAAAATTTAGAATGAATTTATGTGTTATTTAGCTTAAGAATGGCAATTTTACTCCATAAATGAGAGTTTAAGAATATTGAGGTTGAATTTCTGAAAGTGTATGAAAAAAATTGATAACCAGGACTTCCAGATATTGGAGCTAGGAAGTCCTGGGACTTCCTCATTTTGACAGTTAGTGCAAGCACTGATATAAAACAATGAGTGGTCTTCTTTTAGGATGCATCGAACAACTTAATTTGCCTAATTAAACTAATCAAATCAGAGGCTTATAAAAATTTGTTCTGCAACCCAAATATTGCATAAAATGTACATAGCTGTAGTGGCTATGTCACTCAGGTTTGCTGGCCTCAGTGGCTCATTTGGATGCGGCGTCCAAATGGAGACCAGGAGGTTGCGGGTTCAACCCCTGCCGAGGTCGGCAACATTCTTTTGTGGATATTGATTGTGAAATATTTTCTACGGTCATTCTCTCCCTTCTGCTGATTCAAGAAGGGCAGTTGTCAGTTTCTGTCGAAAGTATATGCACAATACTGGTTAACGGCTTGGAGGACTAAGCCTGCCCAGTAAACTTGTGGTTATGTAAACTGACCGCGCTCGACATGACCCCATTGGGTTGACTGGGCCTTAAAACCTCAACACAAACAAATGTCACTCAGGTGATTGAGCCATGGCTATGCCACTTGTTTTTTGTTATCTTCTTTTGACTTTACTTTACTTAGTCTCATTTGTACTTTCAGTCAGATTATTCCTTTGCCTCAAGAATTTGTAGACTACCTTCTTGCTGATCAAGTTGTTCTCCCAGAAGGGTAAGAAAATACATGATAATTGTCCTAACATTTCATTTCTGAAAAGCAAAATAGAATACGCAAAGCCACACAGTGCAGGAGCAGTCAAATCATGGTCTGCACTGTTTGTCATGCCTCCAAGTGCTTGCTTTAACAAACACAATAAAAATAAAATTAGAAGAAAAAAAATGATTTGGAATTAAGTGTAACACGAAATTTTAGGACATTTATCAGTACTATATCATTGAAATAAAACAATGAAAATGGCACACAAGAACCTCGTTATAAAATGGTTCGTTATAGTATGGTTTTAAGTATACATGTATCACAATTTAAGATGGGTCCAGAAATATTGTATCCAAACAAAAATGTATAGATTACATAGAAAAATGACCATAAAATATGTTTCTACAAAATCTATATTTTTGTCTTGATGCAGCATAGTTGTTTGACATGGGTAATGTTTTAGATCCCAAAAATAATGATACATGTATAAAGAGGTTATAGTGCAAATCACACACACACACACAAACACACACACACACACACACATCCCCTAGGCTAGTTTCTATTTTCACAGGCATGTTCTTCTTGTGCTCTTTCAACTAAATTACTAAAATGTTTCCACTCCAATAAACATAGTAGCCTCCAGAGCTAAAAATAGAAAAAAACAAAAAACAAACATCTTTAGCCCACATTTCCTCTTAAACCAGTGACCCCATTACTTCTACAAGCTACATGTATGTAACATCTTGAGCTCAGGTGAGCAATCCAGGGCTTCATGGCCCCCTTGTTTTGTTGGCCTAAGGGTTAATATGCAATTTCTTTTCCAGAACAATAGCAGCAGCAGCAAGTTCCAATGTCACACCTGATGAAGAGCAAGATAACAGACATAATGATGTATGCTGAAAGAGAAGTGTTTCTATATATAAAGTTTGTTAAGGAAAACCCCTTTGCATCATAATCCATATCACATACGCAACTTGTTACTACAGATGACTTGTTATCACAAATATTGATAGCTTAAAAATACTGCTTAAGTCAAACTAAATAAAGGGCAATATATTGGTTTAGTTTGTAATGTGTTCAGTGCATTTCAACTTCTTTTATCTCATTCTCATACTGTTGTTGTCTTGAACCAAAACTTCTGGGTCCAGTTGTTCAAAGCATCGTTAGCTTAACGAGTTCATTAGTGGTCAAAATATGAATTGTTCTAATAAGTACAATATCTAATTCACAATTATTTTTGCTGAAAAAATGTGAGTAGCTTTTGCATATGCAAAAGCTACTCACATTTTTTCAGCAAAAATATTAGCATATTTGCCATATTTTACGATCAGAGTTTTAATGCTTCGTTAACTAACAACATCGTTAGTTTTGAACAACTGGGCCCTGGTCCCTTTGAGTTAGAGACAATGAGTCAGCTGTGCTTGTATTGTATATATTGATGGTTATGTTTAGTACAATGCTGATAATAGAATACGGTTTAATATATATGTACTGCATAAATATATTATATAAAATAACTATGTGTACATGTAGATAGATAAGACGGCTGGATACACTTGTAGTTTTTTTTGCCATTTCTGCCAAGGCAGTCAATTTTTGTGACTTCTTGTTTGCTTTATTGCATGCCAAGTTCCTTCTAAAATGAGGTCTGCTCTATAAGAAAAGAGTATGCTCCCTCTGGAAGCCAGTTCTTTCCTTATGGAGAAGACCCCTTTTCAGAAGGGGACAAAACAGTTTTGATAGTTGTCTTCATTGAAAGTTTATAAATTCCCCTTAATGCTTTTAGGAGGCTTCCATGTGAAGTTTTATGTATAAATAATAATAAAAAAAAACAACATAAAATTACACTGGGAAAATTTTAACCCATTTTAGTCAAGATACCTCCAAAAGGGCAGTTGGTAAACAGTGCAGACACTGCAGATTGATTTTTTGACATAATGATAGATACCAACAAGATCTAGTCAATAGCTTGCCAAATGCCACTTTTCTTTGACCAAGGCAATGCCAAAACAAAAAATGTGAAAATACTGAAATCGGCATATGTCTTCAACCATATGGAATATTTTTATAAAATTTTGTATTCATATTAATATTGACAAGATCCAGAGAAAGGAATTGCCAAATCATAGCAACAGATAAGGCACTTTTTTCATCCGAAAAATGCTGATATCTTTCTTACTTCTTGACGAAAACATATGTTGTGGTACTCATTAGAAGTGTCTCACTGAGGTGCTTCTAATGAGTACCCACAACATGTGTTTTCTTTGAGAAATAAGAAAGATATTATGTGGATACCCCCTCTTATCTGTAGCTATGCCAAATGCCATTTTTATTTGACCAAAATACCATAACTCTTGAAACCTTAGGAATGCTCGATAATTTTAGCATACAGATTGATACCGACATGATCTAGACAGGGGCAATGCGGAGGCCAAAATATGGAAATAGCCATAGGTCTTCAACAACATGGAATATTTTGATAAAATATTATATACGCATTAATATTGACAAGATCTAGCCAAAGGAATTGCCAAAAATCCTGAGGCTTAGTAGAGGCACAGGTAAGAATGAGGCGGGCCATGTACCTATATAATAGTTGATTACATTTTGCTGTATTTTGCATGAGAATGTATGTTGTTCTATTCATTAGAATCGCCCGACAAAGACTGTTTTAGAACATTATATACACAAAGACAGTTTTAGATTCATTATGTACACAGTAAAATGTAGATTGCGGCTGCAATCATGTAAATTTCTTTTAAAGTGTTCTATATCACTGAAGAAGGCCATCGCCGAAATATTTATTAAAGAATGAACTTTTTTAAAGTGTTTTATTCCCCCTTCCCTTCAGAAAAATCAAATACAGAGGATTTCTTTTGAGTTATTCATGTTTGTTTCGTATTCCAGAATGTCATAGATTGGTCAACAGAAGATCTTCTAACTCCAGTTGCTGAGGTGAGTTCTTACCACTTGTTCTTGGTGCTGTTTAATAGATAAAAAATGAATATGTGCAATTGTACCCTAAATATTAGGACACTTTAACAGACAGAAGTATTTGCCCTAAAGTCTGATCAAGTCCATTTTATTATCTGTTGATGGGTCTAAAAACTGCTGGATGAATGGGTTCTGTCCATCTATTCATGCTTTGTAAAAACTTCTTTTCTTAACCCATTTAAGCCGAGCGGACTCTTCTATCCTAACTCTTTGGACAGGTTCATTTCCAGTATAAGGGGTTTCTAGTTAGTTTCTACTATTATCATGTTTGGCAGAAATTTATGAATTTAATGCAAACAGTGTAGACCCTGATCAGATGCCACATTCTGCAGCATCTGATCTGGGTCTTCACTGTTTGCCAGAGTCCCTTTAATGGGACGTTAATCTTAACGCTTAGCACTCTGGGTAAAATTTTCAGCAGTCGACATTTTGAAATATTTTTCTTATTTTTGTCAGAAAACAGGATATGACATTTCATGCAAATTGTCTCCTAAGGAGACAATTTGCATGAAATGTCAAATCCTGTTTTCTGGGAAAAATAAAAAAATATCATCAATCTGTCGTCTGCTGAAAATGCCCAGAGAGTGGTAAAGGTTAAATGGGTTAAACAACTACTTGTAAGTGATTCAAACCTTTTGATAGAAATATTGCTTGGATAGGAGGTATTCAGATGTGGGTATTGCACTCTTTTGATTGATTGCCCACAGAGTCGATTGGATCAGATGGAGCATTCTTTAAATGGTCAAGATCATTCAAGTTTGCAAAAGTATTTGGAACTGGCATCCATTTTAAGATGACTGCCATGACTATACATGGTAAAACTTTAACCTTTACCACTCTGTTGGCAAATTCAGCAGATAACAAATTGATGACGTTATTCTTATTTTGCTTAGAAAATAGGCTTTGACATTTCATGCAAATTGTCTCCTTTGGAGAGAATTTGCATTAAATGTCAAAGCCTATTCTCTAGGAAAAATAAGAAAAAATGTTTTAAAATGTTGTCTGCTGAAATTTTTACCTGACATCCTATGCGGGAAACAACTTCTCTCAAAGTGTAATGCCAGTTGAGCTCAAATCGCATCTGGAGGTCCATAGAACAAGATCTTTTAGGTTGTTATGAGTGCAAAAGCTCTTGGGAACTGCTATTCAAGATGAGATGTTTTGAGTTTATTACATGTCCCTGACTAAAAATAATATGTGGTCAGGATTTACACTGTTTGCAATCCAGCAGCCTCTTTTAGACACATTATTGAATTGACAATGAGCTTTTTCCAGATATTTGCAAAACATGGGGTTACACTGTGTGAATATTAAAAAGAACAGATTTGTTTGTATTGAGGTTTTATGGCCCAGTCAACCCAATGGGGTCATGTCGAACACGATCAGTTTACCTAACCACATTTTTAATGGGCAGACTTAGTCCTCTAAGCGGTTAACCTGTATTGTGCACATTCTTTTGCCAGGTATTGACAACTGCCCTTCTTGAATCAGCAGAAGAGAGAGAATGACCATAGAATATGTTTCATGATCAGTCTGTATGAAAGAATGTTGCCGGCCCGGCGGGGGTTGAATCCGCAGCTTCCTGATCATCAGTCGGACATGCGTCAAACTGTGCACTAAGGCCGGCTAAAGGGAATAGATACACCTGAATCATTTTCCCTAAATTTTGCAAAGAGAGCCAACTATTGTAGACAGGAAGTTGCCCTCTTTGGCCCAGTTGTTCAAAACCTAACAAAGTTGTTAGCTAATGTGACGTTAAAATTTCTATCTTGAAATATAGCAAATACAATTGATATTTATTGCCGAAAAAATGTGAATAGCTTTTGAAAAGCTACTCACATTTTTGCAGTAAAAATACCAGTGCATTTGAAAATACCTTAGCTACAACAGTTAACATGGGCCCAGTTGTTCAAAGCTAACGACATCGTTAGTTAACGGTTCGTTAAAATTTACATTGAATGATACGCAAATATGCTGAAATTTTTTGCTGAAAAAATGTGAGTAGCTTTTGCTGTGCAAAAGCTACTCACATTTTTTCAGCAAAAAATATCAGAATATTGTACATTGAATCTGCTAAGATAGTTAACGAAATGACCCTTAACGAGCTTGTTAAGCTAACGACGCTTTGAACAACTGGGCCCAGATTGTCATTGACAAGCTCGTTAAGCTAACAGTGCTTTGAACAACTGGCCCTGGTATTTGATACCTTCCAACATCAGGAGCTATTTCAGTCTCAGAGGAAGCAAATTCTTTTCTGTAAAGATAGCCTCCCCACCACCCCCCAGAAGGGAGGCAACTAATTCCATATCAGAGTTATTGCCCTTGGAGAGGTATCGATTCCTCTTTATGTAACTATGGTATAGCAAATTTTATTGGAGATCCAGTCATTCCATAGGTGAAATACAAAGATCCTGACCAAACTGTGCAATGATATGTAGATTGGTTTGTGTCTTTCCTATTCACATGAAGGATAAGTTTTCACACATGGCTGTCACTTAATTAGGGGTAGGTTGGGTGAGGCAAAGGTGTCATGTATCTTACGTCACCGGGGTGTCCAACTGGTATTGGCTTACAGTTGAGCAAGGCCTGCTGTCCTTGCAGCAGGTAATGGTAGAAGGGGAATGTGTTTATTTCTTATGTTCCTTCATTTTCATTCATTTTCCTTTCTCCCCTGTCCCTCTGTTTCATCTCCTCTACTATCTCTTCTATCTCTCTTCTCCATTTCTCTGGGAGACAACACATAATGACCCACAAGAACTGACGTGTTGTTAAACCCAGCTCAATCAATGTTCATTTTATGACTACTGGTACTTTGTTTTAACTTTTCCAGCCTCCAAATTTCCCTGAATTTGAATCTGTACTGAAGTCTACCATAAAGAAACTTGGTGGTAAAGTTTTTCCAAAGTTGAACTGGAGTGCCCCAAGGGTATGTATTTACATGTACCTTTACATCTGCAGTGTTGTTTTGCCTATTTCAAGAAATACATCTGTACTATCAGTTGCACTTTGGAAGTTTGTTTTATTTTTTTTTTTTTAATTCATTTATTTCAAACTGTTCTGTGCATTAAGCTTTTCCACTCTGGTCCTGTTCAGCAGTTGACAAATTGATATTTTTCCCCAGAAAACACAATTTGACAATGGAAACAATTTGCATGAAACGTCCAATCCTGTTTTTCTCCATTGGAGACAGTTTGCATGAAATGTCAAATTCTGTATTCTGGGGAAGATAATGGAGAAATTTTGCATGAAATGTCAAATCCTGTCAAACTAACTCTGGCACAGAAAAATTAGAAAATATTTCAGTATGTTGTCTGCTAAAGTTTTTACTCTGAATGATAAGCTTTAAGGCACGTGTATGTAATTTATCCCAGTTAAAGGGAAGTAAAATGGTCAAACACAAGATTTGAGCCTTTGTTGAGAATGAGCTGTTGATCAACAAAATGAAGATAAACAATAGCAAAACAGAAGTGAGCTGTTACTGTCTGAGTGAACCCATTCTGGGATGTTTGAAAATTTGTATGAGATCTCTGAAAAGGCCTAATTGGCTGAAACTAGCTAGTCTGGCCCATGAAACTTGACACTTTGGCATTTTCCAGTTTTAGGAGTGTGTTCATTACTCTGAAGAGTCAGTCCTTTTATAATATTGTACATGACAGCTTTTGGGTAAGCTATATACAGCATCTGATTACCTATGACTCTGTTTCTTCAAAATTTCTCAGACTAAAACTTTTCACTTTGGAACCTGAATATCTTAAACAAGTGGCCACAAAATGGAGATGATTTTAATAAAATGTCAAGCCCATGATTTTAATAAAATGTCAAGCCCAGTTTTCAGCCAAAACAAGATTTTTTAAGGGGACTGGATACACAGGTTTGGGTGTCACAATATTATAGGGATATTGCTTTGATATTGGTGAATATTGTCCCGAGTTGGAATATCGAAGGACACGAGCTTGCGCGCATCCGTGGATATCCCATCAAGGGACAATATTCACCAATATCAGTGTAATAACCCTTTTATTATATAGCTATAAATATTTATTTCATTTCCCGGTGTTTCTAACCTTTAAAGTGCTGTTTTACATGTGTAATAACAAAAATGTGAATTCTACCAATGTGCGTGACAAGGTTTGTGCAATATCCAGTAAGTATGCCGATATCGTGTGATATCAGCGCGCTAGCTCCTCGGCTTTTATCGCACATTTTAATCAGTTAAATTTACTTAATATTTAAAGCTATAAAATAATACAGGGTTATTGCACTGATATTGGTGAATATTGTCCTGAGTTGGAATATTGAAGGACACCAGCTTGTGAGTGTCCGTAGATATCCCAACGAGGGACAGTATTCTCCAATATCAGTGCAATAACCCTTTTATTATATAGCTATAAATAATTTTGCTCGATTAAATGCTTTAAAGACTAAATTCTGTGAAAATTCTTTGTCTGAAAGCAATTCTAACAACAGTGCGAAATTGATATTACAAAAGCGATATCATTTTTGCACTAGTGTGATATCATATGTCATATAACGGTAACATTCAAAGGCATCCGAATAAGGGTGCAGTATCAAATAAGCATGCCGATATTGTGTGCTCCTTGGATTTTATCGCATATTTTTGATCATTCAATATTTATAGCTATATAATAATACAAGATTATTGCACTGATACTGGTGAATATTACCCCAAGTTGGGATGTCAAAGAACCCAAGCTTGCAAGTGTCCTTTGATATCCCAACACAGGGCGATATTCACCAATATCAGTGCAATGTCCCTTTGATTATATAGCTATAAATAATTTGCATCATTTTCAGTTGTTTGTAGCCTCAAAAAAGGCATTTGTAGTATCTAAAATTCAGAGCCTGCACAGATGCTTGACAAATTTTGGTGTAATGTTATTGCCTTAAGACATCAAAAATAATGTCATGTAACAGTAACATTCAAAAGCATTTGAGTAAGCATGCAATATCAAGTAAGCGTGCTGATATCGAGCTACATGTATATCTGCATGTTTCTCCTCTGGTTTTGTCGCTTATCTTTAACCCTGGTTCTGCTGAACCGGATATGCCATGTCTTTGCAAACAATGTAGATCCAGATCAGTTGGCTTCAGAAGAAGCCAACTGATCTGATCTACACTGTTTGTCATTAAGGATGTGAATTTGTATCAACAATCTTGATTGAGTAATCAGACTTTCTGACAATTAGAAGTGGGCCTGGCATCTTAATTTATTCAGCAGGACAAGGGTTAATCATTGAATATTTATAGCTAATAATAATAATGGGTATTTTTCAGGATGCCACATGGATATCATTTGACAAGACACTGAAATGTACATGCCCAAGTGATGTATACCTATTACTGAAAAGTTCTGACTTTATCTCACATGATTTAACACAACCGTAAGTTCTGTTTATATGTTTCTTTTTCAACACTTTGATCAGTGGGGGAAAAAGTATCTGTGTGTAGCAAACAAGGAAATATTATGGCATTTATAATCTTACTGCTTCTTCAGCTCACCCGAGCAAAGCACGGGGTGAATGATAGTGGTTACAAGACATTCCCTCCTGCGTCTGTGTATATCTGTATCCACTCAGTACTTTTAGACAACTTCACTGAAACCACTGAAACAGTTACAACTTCTTTGAAACCACTAAAGCAATTTTAACCTTATTTAGCAGAAATGTTGCTTGGGTAGGAGTAACTTGTTTGCAAAATCATGCCAGCTGGCTGTTTTTATTTGTGAAACTACCTTACAGTTACTTTAATATTGCAATCGTCTTGGTGTAGCAATGCCAGGGAATCCCCACAATATACATTTTTTTTTGGAGAAATGTGATTTTTATCAATACTTAATAGTTTTAATACAAAAATATTTTTTTCAAATTTGAGTACCATATTATCCAGGGCCCAGTTGTTCAAAGCGTTGTTAGCTTAACAAGCTCGTTAAGGGCCATTTCATTAACTATTTTAGCGGATTCAATATACAATTTTCTGAAATTTTTTGCTGAAAAAATGTCAGTAGCTTTTGCACTGCAAAAGCTACTCACATTTTTTCAGCAAAAAATTTCAGCATATTTGCGTATCACTCGATGAAAATTTTAACGAATCGTTAACTAACAACGTCATTAGCTTTGAACAACTGGGCCCTGTTTTTTTTCAGACCATACATAGACAAGCCTGAGCAAACAGTTTTTTTTTATCTATTAGAAAGTATTGCTGATTTTTAATTATTGACATTTCATGACAGCATTAATAGATTTCAGAAAATTAGAACAAGCAGAACTTGCTGAAAACATGCCACCAACTTACCTCTGTGTAAATGATTTCTGCATAATTTGCAGCCAGTTTTTACTATGGGAATAAATAAAAGTATTTGATATTTTTTTTAAATCAACGAATAGTACTAAACTTATTGTGCAAAGGAGTTATGACAAAAAGTTTTTCATAAAATCATGACAAAATTTTGCAAATTTACTTCTTTTGTGTAAAGCGCCCGGCAGAAAAACGACTGAAATATGTTAAAAGCAGAGTGGGGTAAATATGGTAATAGAGATCATTGACAGTAAATGTCCTAAAATTACCAGGGCCCAGTTGTTCAAAGCTAACGACGTCGTTAGTTAACGATTCGTTAAAATTTACATCGAGTGATACGCAAATATTCTGAAATTTTTTGCTGAAAAAAATGTGAGTAGCTTTTGCAGTGCAAAAGGTACTCACATTTTTTTAGCAAAAAATATCAGAATATTGTATATTGAATCCGCTAAAACAGTTAACGAAATGACCCTTAACGAGCTCGTTAAGCTAACGACGCTTTGAACAACTGGGCCCAGCACTTTATTCCGTACTTTGTTGGCCTAAAGTTTGCTTTTTAGGCAGCTGTTTCTTGAAATACTTGAAGGAGCAGTCTTTGCATATGCCACTTTGTCAGAAACTTTGGTGTATGAAACTTTAGGACATTTACTATATTGTTTTATTAAAGATTTATACAGTGCGAGGATGATGAGAATCTAAAGAATGATACTACAGTGAAGTATGAATTAGTTCTCAGAAAGTGGCAAGAATTCAGCCCAGCATACGAGTTTAGATGTTTTGTCAAAGACAACAAGGTTATTGGTAAGACAACATGTTTACCATAAGTATTTGGACACCTTAACTCCTTAACATAATTGTAGTAAAACTTGAACAATAAAAATCTAAAACAGCCATTCTAGTATTTGTTTAAATGGCTAGAAATTGGTGGGTGAGTGCCAAACAGTGTAAACCCTAATCTGTAGCATCTGACCTAGGTTTATACTGTTTATCTGAATACTAAATCTGGTAAATATGTTACCAGATGATGAGGTTTTATGGTGGAAGGCTTCTAGGCTTATGAAACTTCATACACACATCCGCCATGATGCACACTCCTTTTGCCTTCGACCATTACTGACGACCTGCTTTACAAACTTAGCTGAACAATGTTTAGTCTGTGCATTTAGTACCATTTATTGAACACCACCAGCAGTCATTTGGCAAATTTCTTGTCTAGAATAAGAAAAAGTCTCCAGCCAACTTGCTGCAAGTGAAACAGGTCATTGTCTTACCTACATGTATATCCAAGATGAAAGGATGCAAAATTATACTGTAAGCATGGAGAATTATTTGCCTTTCAGCCAGAAGTTGAGATATGTATACATGTATACTGACTTTGCTGAGAATATTTTGTAATGCAATAGCAAAAGTACAATTTTTGATTTTGTACAGAAAACTCAAAATGCACTGTTTTAACTCTAAAATGCCAGAATCAAAATTGTAGCAAATGACATTCTAAGTTTTTAATGATTGTTTTTTTTTTTTTGTTTTTTTTTTTTTTCAGAGAAAATAAGACATGATGTTTCATGTGAATAGTCTTTTAGGCAGACAATTCACATGAACTGTCAAGGCCTTATTTTTTCTGTTAAAATACAAAAAGAAAAAGAAACATCAAAATGTTGTCTGTTGTAGTTGTAATATCTGGACTCCTAGGTGTTTGCAAAATCAAAATATACGGCTTAATGAAAACAATCTAAACACACTACTTATCTACACTCATAGATAATGTACATGTACCTGCAAAAATTGCAGACTGAAGTTATTTTTTGATCACAGTATTGAAGAAGTCTGGGGCTGCATTTGCCTTTTTATTCTTTCAGTATATATATGCATGATCAAGTATTGTTATATTTACCCATTGTATTCTGGAGACCCTTAAAAGGGTATTTGGCAAACAGTGCAGCCCAAGATCAGATGCCGCTGAATGCGACATCTGATCAGGGTCTTCATTGTATGGAAATAGTTGTCCCCCCACCTACAGGGAGGGGGCATATTGATGGTGCAGATCCTGTTGGCGTCAGTGTCTGACTTTCTTGTCTGCTTAATATCTTGTGACCCAGTGGATTCTTACCAAATTTGCGTGGATATACAATTGGGACATAACAAAGAACTGATGAGATTTTGGTGACCTTGACCTAATTTTCAAGGTCACAGCAGTAGAAAACCTGAAAATTTTGTGACACTTTCTTGTCTGCACAATATCTTTTGAACTAATGGTTGGATTCTTATCATATTTGTATGAATGTATAATTGGGACATAACAAAGAATCAGTAAGGTTTTGGTGACCTTTGTCAAATTTTCAAGGTCACAACAGTAGAAAACTGAAAATTCATGGCAGGTTGGGGGGGAGCATTGGTTTTCTCTGAAAACACTTGTTACTAGTTTAACTATTTTTCTCTAGGAATATTTAAATCTCACAGTGGGACGTACATAATTCCAGTTTACAGTGTTGGAGAGTCTAGTCAGTCTACAATGGGTTAATTTATAACTCGGAGTCTTCTTTTTCCTCCAATCAGATGTGTGATTTTAACCTCAGATACTTAAATGTAACTGAATAAATTTTCTGCTGTACCACAAGTATTGATTCTGTCATATATTTTGGTTTAAACAATATTTGTATAAATTCCATATTACAACATAAAATGAGAGAAACATATATGTAGAAATTAAACAATACAATTTCGCTCTTCCTTTGGTTGCTTATATTTTTTAATTTCTCCAGATAAACTGTATCTATAAATAATATTTAAAATGTCATTTCTGCACAGTTTATTATCAAATTATTTTTTAAATCTGTCTTTCCAGGTATATGCCAGCGGCATGTTGATATGTATTATAGTTTTATTGGTGACCATAAAGATGAAGTTATTGCTGATGTACAGAGCTTCTTCTACCATGTGATAAAAGACAACTTCCCAGACAAATCTTGTAAGTTGTGTAACTGATGTCATATCTGCAGATAAGACACAATTTTTCAACAAAAAAGTTCTAAGATTTTTCTTATTTCTCCATGAAAGCACGTGTTGTGGGAAGTCATTAGAAGGGCCTTGGCGAGGACAAGGCACTTCTAATGAGTACCACAACATATGTTTTTGTAATGGTACAGTCAACTCTCATTATCTCGAATTCCAATGGACTCTCTGAAATACTTCGAGATATCTGTACCTTGACATATCAGATTTGCAGAATTGAGGAAAACAAAATGATTTGATTAACTGCATTTAACAAATTATATAATTGGACTCTTGAAGTTAAGATATATTGAAAATATTGTGGAAAAGAGGAGAAATTGCTCCTTAGGAGTAATTTCTCCTCTTTTCCACAGTATTTTTATCTGTTGTTAGATTTTCATGTTTAGGCAGGGACCAGATTTTTCACTTTGAGATGTGGTTATTCGAGATAAGCGAGGTCGAGATAGCGAGAGTCAACTGTATAAGAGAAATATTTTTTGTGCATATCCTGTGAAAAATATTTTTGTGGATATTCCTCTTATCTGAGCCATGTGATAAGTAGTGCAGAAAAAAACCTTCATCCAGGCAAGCAATAAAGTCCCAAGTCAGCCCGAGTGTGAAGCCTGATCAGACCATCATTGTCTGATTACAGAATCCATGAATTGGATCAGTGCCTTAGATAAGCTGCTTTTTGGGGAATTTACCAGGTAAAAATTTCTGATAGAGCAGCTCAAATTAAATTTATGGGCAAATATTGTGAAAATTTCAGAAAATTGAACTAGCAGAACTTGTTAAAAATCTGCCTCTAAGTTACCTACCCTACAGATTTCTGCATACTTTTCATTCTTACTACATGTACGAGAAAGTGAAAATATTTGATTTTTTAAAAACCAAAGGCTAGAATAAAACTTTTTGTTCATAGATAGTTATGACAATGGTTTGCATTAAGTCGTGACATAAGTTTGCAAATTTACTTTGTTCACGAAATACAGCTCATTATCTTTTACTGCTATCTGGGTAAATTCATTGGATGTCAAATAAATGAAAATTTTTCACAGAAAAAAAGGCTTTGACATTTCATGCAAATTGTCTCCTCATGAGACTATTTGCATGAACTGTTAAAGCCTGTTTTCTGGGGAAAATTTTTCAAAATTTTGTCTGCAAAAATTTTTTACGCTACATGCTAGGTATTTATTGCTCTGATACAGTATTTCCAAATAATCAAATGGTTGGAGCTAACCTGTTCAGCGCTGGTAAATAAACATAATGTTGAGTCAACGAAAACCATGAAGTTGTGAATGTACATTTGTATTTTGAATTCAGCTATTGACTGAGGTTCTTCACTGCACAGAGAAGCGTCTGGGTGGCTGAGTGGTTAGCATTCCCGACTTGAAGTCTCATGAAGTCTCGGGTTCCAATCCTGCTGAATTCAGCTCATGACTGTATGGCGCTTCATTGCATAGAGCATTTCATTATCATTCTTTTGTCATCTCAATATGACTTAAATAACCCTTCTCTTGCTAAACACGACATGCCCTGTCTTAGCAAACAGTGTAGATCCAGATCAGTTGGCTTCTGAAGAAGCCAACTGATCTGGATCTGCACTGTTTATCATTAAATATGTGAATTTCTGTCAAAAACCCAGATCAAGAAATCTGATTGGCTGGAAATAAGAAGTGGGCGTGGCACCTTAATTTATTCAGCAAGGCAATGGTTAAATAATGTTGAAAGGGACGTAAAACACCATCATTGCACAGAGCCTTTCATTATCACCCTTCTGTCGTCTTGATATATTTTAATGTTGAAAGGGACATTAAACCTCAATCATCATTTTACACCGAAAACCTAGTTCTGGACCCTCAAAAGTTTAAGGACAAGGGTTGTGAGTAATGCACATATGATCAGTTTATGATTGATTGTATTTATCTATGCCTTTGTATTTTAATCTGTTTGTAGTCTAAAAGTCAAGAATTAATATTATTTGGGCAACAGTTAACCCTTAAAAGTGCTGTCAGATTTGTCGCTGATGACATTCTAAAATTGATTTAGTTACTTTCAGAGAAAATAAGACTAAGCATTTCATGCAAATCATCTGCATAGTAGATGATTCACATGAAATGTCATCAAGCTTTACATTCTCTGAAAAATAAGAGAAGAAATATTTCAAAGTGTCATCCATTGTAATTGTAATTAGTGCTTTAGGGTTAACCTCCTTAAAACAACAAACCCCAAGATGGCCTCGGTGGCTCAGTTGGATGCGCCATCAGACTAGAGACCAGGAGGTCGCGGGTTCAACCCCCGCCAAGGTCGACAACATTCTTTCGTGGAGATTGATCGTGAAATATTTTCTATGGTCATTCTCTCCCTTCCACTGATTCAAGAAGGGCAGTTGCAGTTTCTGGCAAAAGAATGTGCACAATACTGGTTAAACACTTAGAGGACTAAGCCTGCCCAGCAAACGTGTGGTTAGGTAAACTGACCGCACTTGACATGACCCCATTGGATTAACTGGGCCGTAAAACCTCAACACAAACAAACAAAAGCCCCAGATCTTATTAAAGGACCCCTTAACTCACATAAGGGAATCCCTGGGCCTTCATTTTAAGACCCTGAGGGAAAGTCCTGCATTTATCAGCATACCCATCTTATCTTATCTCAGCTACGGCATTTTGCATATATGAGCTTGGTGATTTTTTTCTTTGATGTTTAATTGACCTGTTTTTGTTTGTATGTTTCAGTTTGTTTTGACGTTTACAGGAGAAAATCAGGTATGTATGTTCTACGTTTATGTAAC
>CAXHKG010000197.1:0-22886 GCA_964016985.1 Anodontia alba
CATTTGCTCTCATTTATACATTCTGTTGTATCCAATGATTCCACTATCGGACAGTAAAGGCCCTGATCAGCCTGCGCGAATGTGCAGGCTGATCTGGACCTTCGCTGTCCGCATAGTCCGAAGACATGTTTTTGCGTGGCGCGACCCAGCTTTGATGGTATCATCAGTGAGACATACGTTTTTTTTCAGGGCCATACGAATACAGCAAAGTCCCGGATGAATATATCCATCACGAAAACATGCCTATATAGTTTTGACCCCCTTAAACCCACTTTTATATAGGGTTACAGGGGTATACATAGAATATCACCTACAATGATGTTATAACTTCAATTTTATTAATTGTAACTTGACATTTTTCAACCAAACCTATTAAAACAATTTATTACAACTTCAGTTATAATTCAAAATCATTTTCATTGACCATAGTCCTGTAAAATAGCGCAAAAACCAAGCCAAGACAACATATTTTGGCAGTTCCGTTAGTGACAAGTCCGGGTATTATTAAGTCCGAGGTCTTGGGTCAGAGAGGAGGCTGAGTAGAACGAATTTAGATGCCAGGACCAGTTTAGATACCGGACTGCATTAGATGATGTACATATGTATACTAAGAAGTTTAAGTGTCAGAATACTTAGAGTAAATACTGTATTAATTATTGAATGCTCCTCATGTCTTTTTCTGCGCATGAGCTCCTTTTGCAAGTAGTAAACACGCGAAAGCTCGAGATAACAAGTGATTTCTATGAACATTTTTTCTTATTTCTCCAAGAAAACATACGTTGTGGGAACTTATTAGAAGGTGAGGCGCTTCTAATGAGTACCCACAACGTACGTTTTTCTTGAGAAATAAGAAAAAAAAAAAAAAACAGAATCAATAATTTTCATTGCAAAGTGCCTTATATGGAACTATGGAACTATGAAACTGACTGAACACATTAGCCATATCGACGATAGCACAACAGAACGGAAGTTTCGGATTCTGCTTAATTTGTGTATGTCTGGGCCAGGGCCACGAAAAGGGACTTTACAGTACATTCGGAAAAGTTCCGATCAGCTTTTGCAGTCCGCCAACCTGATTAGGCAATTGCCGTCCGGTGACAGTTTCGCAGGGTATTGCGTAATGTAGGGGCAAATAGAAAAGGCTGGGATGAGACTGTGCGCATGCGCATACTGTTCCAGACATTTGCTGTTTGTCTGTGCTATAGTTCTGATTTTCCTTGGACGAAGCTTATATTAATTGTCACAGAATTGAGTTGAATTTATTGTCATAGAGTTGGATTACCACTTTTTAAAACTATATTCTATTCTATCTAATGCATGATGTAATTAATGCACATGGCAATTTTTATCATCTAATTGAGACGGGTAAGTTACAATGCTGCATTTCAATTCAGTGACTTGCAGCCTTTAATTGGAATAAAGCAACTTGATCACACATTTTCTTCATGTTTGTAAATCAGTTGTGATTTACATTTTAAAGTTCTTATTAGGACGACAGCAGACGACAGTTTAATTTTTGGTATTTTTTTTTTTTTTTCAGAGAAAATAAGGCTTGGCATTTCATGTGACTCTTCTGCCTTGTAGGTGATTTATATGAAATGCCAAGTCTTATTTTCTCTGAAAAAAAAAGAAAAAAAAAAAAAAAAAAAAAAAAAAAAAAAAGATAGTAATAATAAATAGAATGTCGTCTGCAATAATTTGCCTTATCGCTTTTAGTGTTAGCATCGGCGAATGGGAATATATTTATCGCCGGGGCAGCAGAAAAGGTACATGTAATATTTTATTTTGTTTCCTTACAATGTTGATGAAATTCAACTCGCTTTTATTTCTCCAGTCAAACGCCTCTTTCCACCAGTTTATCTCGGAAAAGAAGATATCTAATGTACTGTATTTATTTCATGGAAAATAAGTGACTTAATGTGTCGTATTTATTTCATCCGTATTTAGTTCATTACGCATATTACGCATGTCGTAACATACGAAAGAAAATATTTATAACTAGAGCAAGTCGATGGCGCGCCATCGACTTGCTCTAGTTATAACATATCCCCACGTCAGCGCTATCGCATATCTCCGTGCACATCAAAATTCCAAATGCGTACCTCCAGTCCTCACCCATAGGGCTATTACCTGTGACAGTTTCAAGGTTCTAGCTCAAAAAACCTAAGAGGAGTTGTGTGACAATATAAAAAAGGACACAAAATCCTACTTTTTGACCTCTAGTGACCCCCAGAGTTGACCCCGGGGCAAAATATTCGCACCACTGTATTCTGCTCTTCATTACCTTCGATTTGATATGCAACATGACTATGTTTGTACAAAATGGATTTTGGACCCTTTGGGGCCATACCCCACCCCCCACTGGCCCTGCCCCCAGGGGTTACATCAAAATTCCGAATGTGTTCCTCCAGTCCTCATTCATAGGGCTATTGCCTGTGAAAGTTTCAAGATTCTAGCTTAAATAGTCTAGGAACGAAGGTGTGACATTACAGACGGACGGACAGACGGGGGTTATCACAATATCCCCGCTTTTTCTTAGAAAAGCGCGGGGATAATAAAGGGACATAAACACGGAATATTTTGCTTCTTTAACAGTAGGGGCTGCTCTTAAAGGAAAGAATTTGCTCCCCATGGGAGCAAATTCTTTCCTTTAAGAGTAGCCTCTATTTTGGAAGCGATTCTAGGCATATTTTAAGATTTTTCTGGATGTGCGTAAAAATAATTCCGTTCTGTTCTATTTGAACGCCATAACTCTTTGCTATACTTGTCTTAAAATTTGGTTTAAACATATTTTATTTTCCAAATATTACATAACACTATGCATTGCAGCACATAAGAAATAGGATCAGAACGAAAGAATGACTACATATTTAGTTCTTCTCCTTAACAATTACAGTTGTACAAATAGTGACGGAAAAATGTTAAACAATATGGATCTCAATTTGTGAATGTGAATTAAAGATACAGAATTAAAAGAAGAAAAAAAAAGAAAAGAATATATATATATATATATATATATATATATATATATATATATATATATATATATATATATATATATATATATATATATATATATATATATATATATATGTATCACGAAAACATACCTATATAATTTTGACCCCCTTAAACCCCACTTTTATATAGTAAAACTGGGGTTTACAGGGGTATACATTATTTTTCTTATTTCTGCTCGAAACGTAGATTGTGGGTACTCGTTAGAACCGCCTCGCCGAGGCGGTCCTAACGAGTACCCATAATCTATATTTTGTGCAGAAATATGAAAAAAACATCTGAGTTTTTTATCTGAAAATTTTCAATTTTTGGAGATGAAATTTTCTATATCTTTGAATAGGCATGTTTTCGTAATGTACTGGAAAAGACAGTAAAGTCAGATTACTTAAAATTTGAATATGTCAAAGACATGCCTTAATTTTGCTGGATGGATAGAAAACGGCGCAGATCCTGAACGGTGGCGTCTGATATAGTTCGTCCCAATTTGCTCAGGTCTGTCTGTCTGTCTGTCCGAGTACTTAGCATATTTATGATTATACGGAATCATATACGCAGGTGTTCTATGTAATAATCGCTGTAAGAATTTAGGGACCCAGACAAAGAATAACAATGTCAGTACCACGAAAACGCGTTTTGCACACACACACACGCACGCGCGCGGGGGCTGTGAAGCACTTAATTTCAGCGGAATCAAAACTTGCTGGGGTGGTGGGGGTGGAGGGAGGTTGACTGGAAAGGCTTGTTTGGTTAATGGGTATAGAAACACCTCCAAGGAAAACGACTCTGGCATGGAATTATTTACTTCCCTTTTCACTGGTAACTACTCTTAAAGTGGGAGTGGGGTGCGGGGGAACTTGCTCCCTCGGGAACAAATTCTTTCCTTTAAGAGTAGATCCCAATTTTGAAAATACTAGGTGGACAGCCTCTTGTGTGCAAACATTGTCTCCCCAGCGGGCACATGACGTTAATACAACGTCGCCTCAACGTCGATGCAACCACATGACGTTGCATCGACGTTGATTTTGTTTGTGTTGAGGTTTTACGGCCCAGTCAACCCAATGGGGTCATGTCGAGCGCGGTCAGTTTACCTAACCACACGTTTACTGGGCAGGCTTAGTCCTCTAAGCGGTTAACCAGTATTGTGCACATTCTTTCGCCAGAAACTGACAACTGCCCTTCTTGAATCAGCGGAAGGAAGAGAATGACCGTAGAAAATATTTCATGATCAATCTCCACGAAAGAATGTTGCCGACCTCGGCGGGGGTTGAACCCGCGACCTCCTGGTCTCCAGTCAGACGGCACATCCAACTGAGCCACCGAGGACGTTGAGCCGACGTTGTATAAACGTCATGTGTCCTCTAGGTCTCTTTATAAATGGTGGCAATTTTTTAAGGTGTATGCTTACACCTTAAGTATAGAAATCACAAACAGTCCTGCTTGACATAGCAATTTTGAATTAGGAATCAATATCTTTTTTTTTTCCAGATGGTTTTTAAGCTACGATGGATAGGAATTCTGCTTTCTTTCGCCTTCTTACGATCAGGTAATTTAGACTTGTTTTTATTTTATTGTCTAAATCTGTTTCCGATTCCGGTTCTGGTTTGTTTGACAAAATGATATAACTGAACGGAACGGAAGACATCTGAGTCGTGACGTAAGAAAACGTGCCTTTTGACACGTGCGCCTAACAAAGACTCAAATCAGCCTGCGCATGCGCGCAGTCTGATTAGTCTTCGTTACCCGCTTGAAGAAACTCCACTTTCTTGAGTCTCCAAAATGCGCACACATCACGAAAACACGCCTATATAATTTTGACCCCCTTAAACCCCACTTTTATATAGTAAAACTGGTGTTTACAAGGGTATACACTATTTTTCTTATTTCTGCTCAAAAACATAGATTGTGGTACTCGTTAGAACCGCCTCATCGAGGCGGTTCTAACGAGTACCCACAACCTACGTTTTGAGCAGAAATATGAAAAATATCAGAGTTTGTCATCTAAAAATTTTCAATTTTTAGAGGTGAATTTTTCTATATATTAGAATAGGCGAGTTTTCGTAATGGTTAAGGTTCGGATCAAGCTGCGCGAATGCGCAGGCTGATTTGAATCTTTGCTGGGCACACATTACCTTGTGGCTCATTTACCTTTGAACATGTGAATAGTAAAGATTAACATTTGTTAGCATGTCAGGTGAGCCCGCTGATCAGGGCATTCACTGCACGTCGACATTCAATTATTTTACAGGATCCAGTGATTTGGACTGCGAAAGGTCTGATTGGACTGCACAGAGCCACAGGCTGATCTCGACAATCTCTGTCCACATTTTTCTAGAAGATACCTCCTCGTAGGAAGATGCTCCAACTGATATACGTATATTTCTTTCTTATTCTTCCAAGAAAACGGCATTGGTGTCATGCTGGATTCGTTTCTTTAATCTTTAAAGCATCGGTTAAGGGTTGACGTTTAAAGTGAATGGACTGTAGATGATAATTTACATGCAATGTCAAGCCATATTTTCTGGGCCTCTAATAATACAATCCGAGAAAGAACACACACACAAGCACGCACATACACAATTTCGTACGCACGCACTTATACACTCACTGACCCATCCACATTTCCTGGGACTGATAATACAATCAGAGAAAACACACACACGCACGCACGCGCGAGCACACACGCACGCAAACACACACACGGACGCACGCACTCACACACGGCGCTTCAGAGTATACACAGCTCTAGAACTCAAATATTGTCTGCTACTATCGATTCTGTTTCTTCTCTTTGTAGTGCTGGGTGTTCCCCCGCCCCCTGTACAGAACATGACCACACTGATTCTGTACACGGACCCTAAAACCTGGAACGAGGCTAAGGCAGTGTGTGAGAGTCAGGGCCAGAAGCTTCTCGACATAACCTATTCCTCTATTTATTACGCAACCTACCTGGGAGCTAAGTCAAGCCCATGGAAGGATGTACCTGTGGCGTAAGTCATATGGACCGCGCCAAGTGAAAAAGTGAACATGCGCAAAACGCGCGAAGTATCCATGCATTTGCTCTCATTTATACATTCTGTTGTATCCAATGATTCCACTATCGGACAGTAAAGGCCCTGATCAGCCTGCGCGAATGTGCAGGCTGATCTGGACCTTCGCTGTCCGCATAGTCCGAAGACATGTTTTTGCGTGGCGCGACCCAGCTTTGATGGTATCATCAGTGAGACATACGTTTTTTTTCAGGGCCATACGAATACAGCAAAGTCCCGGATGAATATATCCATCACGAAAACATGCCTATATAGTTTTGACCCCCTTAAACCCCACTTTTATATAGGGTTACAGGGGTATATATTATTTTTCTGGGGTTACAGGGGTATACATTGTTTTTCTTATTTCTGCTCAAAACATAGATTGTCGGTACTCGTTAGAACCGCCTCGATGAGGCGGTTCTAACAAGTACCCACAATCTATGTTTTGAGCAGAAATATATATATATATATATATATATATATATATATATATATATATATATATATATATATATATATATATATATATATATATATATCAGAATTTTTTATCTGAAAATTTTCTTTTCTTGGTAAAATTTTCAATATATTTGAATAGGCGTGTTTTCGTAATGAGTGTGATTAGCACTGTGTCTTTGTTGTCTGTTATCTTCCTCTACCCAGAAGATAAATTTGATCCACAAGTTGAGAAAGTATGCATTTTAATATGTGCGCCCAGCGAAAACGCATCCGCTCAGTCTGATCAGGGTCTTCACTGGACGTTCTCGCACCGGTTACCGCGGTACAACGAATGCGACTGGGTACAACGAACGCAGCTGAAATTTTGTTGACGGGAAAAAGGTGTAAGTGCAATGTGTCCTTTATTTTGACAGAAATATCACGAGATTCGTTTTCTGGTGGTTATGGGATTACAACAGGTTGTGTTCTTGTTGTTTTGTCCAAATTTCAAGTTATGACACAGTCAGAGAAGGAAAAACAAAGCTACAAATTAGGCCACAATAGGCAAAATTTTAAGGATCTATCGATTAAAGATAAATGACATGTACATGGCCATTCTAGGGGTTTTCATGTCTCCAGGTATCGAGGTAAATGTACTGTTTTTTATAATTCAGTTTCAGTTTTCGGTTTTCAGATTTTTAACGCTGCCAGGCAACTGAGTCACACAGAGGCAGCGCTAGATAAATCTGGATTAGTTTTACTAGACTACTGGGTTGGCTTGAAACGGTGCCTAGTTATAATTCATAACTAGGTCACCTCGCCCAGACACGGAGTGCGTGCACGTCCAGACCTCGTGCGTGTCCAGACCTCGTGCGATAGTAGTCCAGCCTGTAAGTTGCAGAATTTTGCGTATCGGTCGAAAAGTATGAGCTTTTAATCTCGTACCTAATGCGTTAATGCGTGTCAATTCCGACTGCAAAATGCATTAGGCACTCAGCTCGAGTCGTGCGAAAGTTTCGGACACAGGCCACATGTCATCGATCGGTCGCCGGAAAGGGTGCAAGGCGGGTGTCCTCACCCAGGAGCCAAGTGGGTGTCCTCACCCAGAAGCCGAGGAGTGGGTGTCCTCACCCAAGAGCCGAGAGAGTGTCCTCACTCAGGAGCCGAGAGAGTGTCCTCACTCAAGAGCCGAGAGGGTGTCCTCACCCTTGGACTTTTTGGGTGTCCTCACCCGAGTCCGCGTGCCGCCAGTTGACCTACTTAGTAAGTCTTGCCAAAATAACTTGGCGGCACGAGCCGAAGTAGCGGTGGTCCTCCACCAACCCCTAATGGATCCTGGCATGACTTTTCCAGGACGTCGTACCAGTGAGCCGTGTTGGTCTGTCTCACGCCGGTCGCTCCCATTAGCATCTCAATGTTGGAGTACCACGGGTCATCGTAGAACTTGCTGGTTGGCCCCTTGATCTGTAGCCAGTGTTCTCTTTCTGGTAGACGAAGAATACTGGTAGATCAATGTTGAGTTCTTCGTCTTCCCGGGGTAGTCTTGTAGCCTTGATGATGACCTTGTAGGTGGTGGCGTGGACGTCCTGGAGGTCGTACTTCTCGTGAAGTGGATATTCTTCCTCTATCTTGGCGTGGAAGTACTGCGTGGGCTGTTTACTGGTATACTTCGGCGACTTCGTCCTTGGTCTCTTAGCAGGTGGAATCTCTGGAGAAGGAGACGGTGTAGCTGGTTTTTTGATGCTTGGAGATGGTGTAAGCTGTGCTGTCTGTGGTGGTCTTGAAACTGTGATGGTGTCTGGTGTAATCTCCATTGTCTGTAGTGCTGGCGGTGAGGTCTCCTTCTCCGGTGCTTCTCGGCGTACTGGCTATACTGTAGGCGACGATCTGGTAGGCGGTGGTCGTCTAGCAGCTGTGGGCTGGCGAGGCCACTCGCCAGCAGAGGGTGCAGGCTGCCTCCTGCTTTCGGCCCTCTTCTTGTAGACTGGTTGTGTTGGTAGATTCTTGTGGAAGGTCTGTTCAACGCGAACATGATCCTTCCCGTCAGCCATCCTCCAGAGAGGATGACCAACAAACCTGTACTCACTCAGGGCCCTGAGTAGTACTGCAGGTATAACAGACTGATTCATGGTTATTTTTTCGTTATTTCAGCAGACGATGTTCACACTTCGAAGGTCGAAGGTGGAAATGAATCTTTTATAATTCATAAAAAACTTTTAGAATAAAAATAATTATTGTATCAATTTTTCCCTAGCGCACTATCTTGAAATACGGGTACAACATACCACGAATCATGTGTTTTGTCTGGGTACACTGAACACGGAAAAGAGAGTACAATAAACACGGGTGTGGAAACCCCAAATTTGGACGTTTTTTTTTCCCATTGCAAGTGCCAGTTTTCAAGAATTAGCCGAGACCGGCACATATCTGCCCCTTAAGTTGTAAAGTTGCAACATCAGCTGATGCGCCTTGCCATTCCGAAATTAGAAAGTGTTTTGGGTTGTAAGATGTGTTCGCTGACATTTCGTGTAACTCTGTGCCAGACCATAATTTATGACATGCAGACAACTTCTGTATACATCAGACACACAATAAACAGTCGCTCTGTCTGACCCATAAAGTTTGCATATGGCATACAAATAACCTGCGCATGTACATGCACATATAAACTATAGAAATGTACATTTGGTTTAATATCTCCGTTTCAACAGTTCATTATTTTAACTGTCACGAGCAAAGGCCAGGGCGTCATTTCAAAAGCACTTGCTGTTACTCCAGGCAATGAGCTCTACTAACTGAGCAAAAACAACTTCATTGAGACACTGTATGGTCTCATAGTGCAATCACAAGAATCTGCAAAACAATTTGTCAGTACAGTAGTGACTGAAGATACTTTGTCTGTTTATCATTATATCAATACGAGAACCAATGACTTTGGCCTGAGTGCGCGGATTCGAGTTTTTCCCGGACACGCATATTTTATTGAAGGAATTTTTCTTTCACCCCTTTTACTAGTTCTTGCACACCAGATGAGGAAATCCTAGTTTTAATCCTGGGATAGAAACTTTTATCTTACCCAGGTTATCCTGCAAAGGAATTGTATAACAGGCAAAAATTCTCACGTGTTTGGATCTGAGGTGTTTAATGTACACTTGTTGTATAGGAAGTCATGTACGTTGTCGTTAAGATATTGCGTGTACCTTAACGTCACTAAACGCCACAATAATTTCATCACAATATGGCGGACATCAGCGATCCAAGTGACTGCGTTTAAATCTACTTCTAAAATTAAAGGTATACAAGAAAAAGAATCTGTAATGGGTGTCATGAAATCTTTTCTATGGTCATTCTCTCCCTTAAGCTGATTCAAGAAAGGCAGTTGTCAGTTTCTGGCGTAAGAATGTGCACTATACTGGTTAACCGATTATATATAAACCTGCCCAGGAAGTGTTGTTAGGTGAACTTAGCAGCTCGATATGACCAAAATAGTGATGACTGGGCTGTTAAACTCCACAACAAGCAAACAAACTGGGGGTGGTTGGGTGTGGCGAAGATGTCGTGTATCTTACGTCACCGGGGTGTCCAACTGATACTGGCTTACAGTTGGTCAAGACCTGTTATCCTTGTAGCAGGTAGGGGTAGAGGGGAATGTTTTTATTTCTTCCGTTTCTTCACTTTCATTCCTTTCCCTCTCTCTTCCCTGTCCCTTTCTTCTCTACTATCGTTTCTTTCTCTTTTCTTCCTTTCTCTGGGAGACGACAGAAAATGACCCATAAAGACTGACACGTCGTTAAACCCTAATACAATCAATCAGTCAAACAAACAAACAAAAGTAATGGGTGTGAGGGGTAGACAGGAAAATCCGTCCCTCATCCTTTTACGACCCACGACCCCTCACCTCAATTATCTACCTTGGAAGCTTATACATAGCACATAGATTTATAACCTGTCTCTGACAGCTGCGTAAGAGGTACGACTCTTTGGCTCAATGGTTAGAGCACTGAAATTTCATTCGTGTGGCCCAGTGTCACATCCCACTATAGACCATCACGAAAACATACCTATATAATTTTTACCTCCGCAAACCCCACTTTCATATAGTAAAACTGGGGTTTACAGGGGTATACATTATTTTCTTATTCCTGCTCAAAAACATAGATTGTGGGTACCCGTTAGAACCGCCTCATCGAGGCGGTTATAACGAGTACCCACAATCTATGTTTTGAGCAGAAATAAGAAAAATAATAGCGTTTTTTATCTAAAAATTTTCAGTTTTTGGAGTTAATTTTTGCTATATATTTAAATAGGCATGTTGTCGTAATGATATTTTTATTTGTCTATTGTTTACCTCTGAGAGCTAGGGACTAACTTCCCACTTCACAGGTCCTTGTAAATGAATGTCATTTGACGTGTCCCAGTAACAATGCTGATTCTGGGTACAAGTGAGCACTTCGTAATTCAAAGATTACCCTATTAAAGTGAGCACTTCGTAATTCAAAGATTACCCTATTAAATTCAGACACAATGTCGTGCATATGTACAGAAATCATAATAATTGGAATTAGAAAGACATTTAAAAGTATATAACAGTCAAATCAATCGTTTGGAATTTAAAAACAGTGTCATTTATCGGGCGGATTAAAGAGTTTTGTCTCAGTGCATGAAGATTATCATCCGTGTTTGTTGTTCCCAAACTGCTGATTAACCGCGTTATGGTATATCGTAACCCGTGGTAAGTTGTACCCGAACAAAAAATCAAGCTTTGAACCATTCCCGGAATCAGTGGACACTGACACTACCTGGGGCTCAAACAAATGCATCAGTGAAGGCTCTAGAGTCACAACAATATATAAATTACAAAAGCATTTGCACAAAAGATGTGTAATGGTCAGAAAAGTTTGATCGAAGTATGCTGGGGTTGGTGAAAATACGCTTGACAAAAGAAAAAAATGTTTTTATTTTCGTTTGTCATGAACAGATTTCTCTGCAACTATGTAAGAGGCAAAACCACTTTCCTGTAGCTATGCAAAAAAAAAAAAAAAAAAAATAAAAAAAAAAAAAAATAAATAAATAAAACAGCAACAAAAGACAAAAAAACTTCCAAGAAGTTTAGGAATATGGCTAAAATAAATCATTTTCTTACCGAACATATTCTTGTGACGTCATCATTTTAAACTGCGTTCGTTGTACCCAGTCGCGTTCGTTGTATTGCGGTAACCGGTGTGCCAGCGATCCAAGCAAGGGAAGGGTTAAAATGTGCAATTTCTCAGCTAGTAAATCATTATGTACGGAACATTTTCTTACATTGCGGCCCATTTCCCTGTGGGGCGCCACCTATCGCATCTACAGGAGCTTGTTATGTGTTCTGTCAAGTTTAACCTTTATCATGTTGCACTGTTTTCTGAGCTGGATCTACAGAAGAGGTACCCTTACTTAGCACCCGTATTTCCTCTCCCTTTCACTGACTTATTCGTGATCACATGACTGTCATGTGATGGCGAGTCACGAATCACATGACGGTCCGATTTCTGTTCAACATATGGAAAAATGAACTTTAAGAGAGAGTTCCTCCAAAATGCTGGGCATTGCAGGAGGATTTGGTCACTCGTGTTGATTTAGCTATCATTTGTGTACCTTTATTATCAGGAGTTGTATAGGTAGTCCGCGTGGTTGGCACCGGATCCTGTTGGATCCGATAGGGATGGAACCGATATGTGATTTTGGATAAATAATAATAAAAAAACAACAACACTGATTTACCTTAAAGAATAATCTTTAATCACGTGATCAAACATATCGAAAGCCAAAATAAACACAGAAGCAGAAAATATTTAATTATGTGATTTTGATAAGTTCTTTTTGGCGGAACTTTGGACAGTTATTTGATGATGTTACAGTGAGTAGGAAACTAACTTTTATTGTTTTAATTTTGAACTGCAGCATCTATAATTGATATTACCTTTCCCCAATGATGTAAAATATTTACCGTAACACTATTCTCCGATGCATTGCTCACAGGGCAGAAAATAGTCTAAGTTGTTTCTGGTGATCAATAACTGTAAGAAGGTGTCACGCTCGACGAACATTACGTAAAATTGTGTACTCTGTGAGTAATGCTTTAGCAAATACTCTTAATAGTTATCTTTCCAAGAAACTGAGCTACCATCTCCATATTCACCGGAAGATAAATTGTTGAAGAAAAATAGGCCCCAATCCAGCAATAGTACAGGCAGTTTAGGGGACAATATAGAGGACACAGGAATAATAGTGAAACAATTGCATTAACACAGATTCTTACATTGTCCAAGTCTAAGATGGAGAAAGTTAGTGAGATTATCAGGCCATCTGTACAAGAAGACATGCTTACAGCAATCAGAGGATATTATGGTCTTGGTGAAGGATGTTGTGGCTGAAGTTATTGAAAACAAATTAACAGAGCTGTATTCTGAAAATATACGCCTTTCAAAAGAAAATGCTGAGTTAAGCAGTCGGTTAACAAAGCTTGAGCAATCTGGGCCCAGTTGTTCAAAGCGTCGTTATCTTAACGAGCTCGTTAAGAGTTATTTCGTTAACTGTTTTAGCGGATTCAATATACAATATTCTGATATTTTTTGCTGAAAAAAATGTGAGTAGCTTTTGCATTGCAAAAGCTACTCACATTTTTTCAGCAAAAAATTTCAGCGTATTTGCATATCACTCGATGTAAATTTTAACGAATCGTTAACTAACGACGTCGTTAGCTTTTGTTGATTTTTAGATTAAACATAGTCAAACCTGTTTTAAAGGCAACCTGTATTAAGCAATCACCTGTACTTAAAGGCCAGTTTTTCAGGTCCCCAATGAAAGGAAAATAAGTGTAAATTTACCTGTATTAAGCAAGCACCTGTCTTGAGCAACCACTTTTGGTTTTCCCTTAGGTGCTTGCTTTACACAGGTTTGACTGTATTTATATTGCAACATTAGTCAAAGGGATTAGACACAAGTTATATGCATCGTTAGATAGCACTCTCCCAAATGCATTTAACTTCTTTCTTTTTCTAATGGTGCGGTGGTTAAATGCAATTTCACACATAGAAGAAATATTTTTTAAATATTAACATCCATTCTCTCACGCATATTCCTTTCACACGTTGTGGTAGTGCCATTAGTGTCATTAGTAGTAAACTGGACCAGAATATATACCAAACAAACAAATAGAGCAGACCAACAGAATAGAACAGAACAAAGCTGAGAAAAACACAGATCACGACAGGACAGAACAGAGAAGGACAAAAAAAAAAACAACAACAAAAAAACAATGTTATACTTCTGCTCTCCTTCAGGCGTACATTTTTCTTTTTTAGGCATGATTTTTAAACTACACTTAAAGCCCTGTCACACTATGCCGCGTTTCCACTGCGTTGGTGCGGCGTTGTTTATTTTTTTTCGGAGCGCCGTAAGATCGCAAGAAAAATCTGATATTTTTCGTGAAAATGGACCTGTCATGGCGTCCTAACAGCGACCAAGGCATTGCTACGGAGCTCACATGGAGTTCTATCGAGTTCCTACGGAGTTCTTGTTATCGATTGCCTGTGCTCTCACGGCGCTTCCACTGCGTGTACTGCGCTTTCACGGCGCTCACACTGCGTGCACCGTGCTTTTACGGTGCCGTATAAGTGAGCTAGAGACGCAGTGACATCTCAGAGAACGCCGTACAATCTCCGTGCAAACGCCACTGACAACCACAGCGTTCGCACAGCGACCTCTGTGCGCGCCCACGGAGCTCCTGTGGCGTTGTAGGAGACCTTACTGCGCTGCTATGGCGACCTTACGGCGACTCCACTGCGCTCTTATCAGAACACCGAGCGACGGCGTTTGTTTTGTGCATGCTTAAAGTGCGCGCCGTCGCTCGGCGTTCTATGCGATCCCAACGCGTCTACTGGTGATGCCACTGCATTGCTGCTGCGATGCTTGCGATCGTACTGCGCGCACCTCGGCGTTCTGCATTTTTCTTGGACGCCGTGGGTTCGCCATGGGGACGCAGCCCTGCTGTGACAGGGGTTGTAAATCTAGGAAGAGTAGGAAGAGAACGAACTCGGATATCTAAATCATTCCATCACCTTAGTGTTGAAGGAAAAACGATGACTCATATGAACATGGTCTTGAAAACAGAATTTCAAACTTATTTCTCGTTCTAAGAGTGTAAATGCGTGCTAACTTTGCTAACTCTGTTAAGTAGGTATGATGGAACGTCATTATTGACAATTTTATACATAATTAAGTATTAACTCTCTCCGTTTTCGCCTATCTGCTAATGTTTCCAAGCCGGTTTCATTATACAGAGAGCGAAGGGAAGCAAATATAGGGAGTCCTGTTACAATACGGGCAGCGTTCAACTAAACTTGGTCTAACCGGTTTACCTCAGTAAGAGAGCAACCATCCCAGACTTCAGAGGCGTATTCTAATACAGGTCTTATGTACATACAAAATTACTTGTCGAGTGTATTTTAGATAACTTATATTTCAGTTTTCTCAGGTAAGAAACTTGCTTAGAAGCAGTATCAATAATAGAATCCATATGTTTTGTCCATTTATTATTAGCAGATAGATGCCATATATGTGTTTTAAAGATATTGAGCGGGTTGTCATCATAATAGAGATGTAGCATATTATCATGAAAAATGTTAGAAATTAACATCACTTTAGTTTTCAGAGGGTTAACACTTATAAGTCATTTATTTGCCCATTCTTATAATTGTTTAAGGTCATCATTTAATATAATTCCGATGTCTGCTAAGTTAGACGAAGAATAACTTAAGTAAGTGTCTGCCTCATTATTTTTGACATTTATTCAGCATATAGCTTTGCTATACGTCATTAATGTATAGTCACTTGACAAAACAACATTTACAAACACGTTTTGTTTTCTATGTATTTGATAACTTTGAATCCAGAGAAACACATCGCCTTTAACATCGTACTTTCCTAATTTATGAAGTAAGCCCTTAAGCCAAACTCTTTCAAATATCGCAGAAAACTTGACAATTTGCTTCATAACATAATTTTCAAGTGATAAACAAGTGTTGAGAGTCAATTCTATTAAGTGACGAACTGCTGAGTATCCAGGCAGAAAACCTGATCGATATTTATATAATAAGTCGTTCTCCACTCATTACTGATTAAGGAAACGGGTCATAATTGGAGGCTAATGATTCATCATTTAAGTGGCATAACATATGAAATCTTCCATCATGTAAGACAGTATGAGCTCGTAAAGATATTAAACAATTTAGGCAAAGGTACACATATGGTATTGCTTGTAGATTTTAACGTTCTATTATTTATGCCCTCCAGCCCTGTCTCTTGGTTTATTTTCAATATTTTTAGAATATTAGTCACTTCCGATTCGGTAATTTGAATATGTGTAAATTTTACATCCGACTGTTTTCTAAATACAGGTAATTCATTATTTGTATCATCCACAGTGGAAAAAGTAGCAAACTAGGAGTTAAGTTCTTCAGCCTTTTCAGAATCAGACAAGCGAAAGTATTATCGTCCTTTTGAATTGGCCGTATTACAACTGTTGTCAATATTCCCCCATAAAACGTCCCATAACTTGCCAAAATGATTTAGTAGAATTACAAGACTCTTGATTTAGAAGTATATCGTCTATCTTATCAATAAATGTTTCATTGGCATATTTTTTTTCATGTTATTAACTTTATTTCTTTGGCGCTTGTATGATGAGCGACCTATTTCTGTTTTTATTTTAAAATAAAGTTTTCTTAATCTGTCACGCAGTTTTATATTGTATCTCATGGGGCTTGGAGTCGAACCACGGTTTATCGTTTTGCCTTATTAAAACTTTCCTACGAAGGATTCATTCGTTACAAAAATCTAATCTACAAATTGATTCGTAAAATTCACGCATACTTGGTCAGTGGTACAAGTATCATTTATGAGTGTATCCCAAGTAAATGCTTCCTTTACAATTCGTTATCCGTTATCAGTGTATAGCAAGCTTAACATTTGTCCACGAGTGCGCATACATGTAGCTGTCGCGGCATAAATGTTTTCCGGTCTTCTTTTTTCTCTAGGTTGCTACATAATAAACCCTTCAGATAAATTGTGTAGATTAAATATCAATATTGCCACAACACCCTAAGCATACGCGCTGGACCACTGGAATCAAAAAGGAAAGATGGTTCTAAGGGTTCAGGGAGTGTATGCCTTCTTGGAAAAACAATAAGTAAAATGAACATTCTCATTTCTTGATTTAAATACTGACTTCTTAACTGGAGCCCTGAATGTCATATGATTTATAGAACATTTAATAATTACACAGAAACACGCGGGGTGCAAATTACCGTATCTGTTCTAAGCAGTGGCGTAGCCAGAACGGAATTATTTATACGCACATCCAAGAAAACTCTTGACAAATGCTCCTTGGTATCTCTTCCATAAATAGGGGCTACTTTTAAAGGAAAGAAGTTGCTCCCAGAGGGAGAAAATCTTTCCTTTAATAGTAGGCCCTATTTTGGAAGTAATGAATTATTTCCTTTAAGAGCAGTGCCTATGGTAATGAAGCAAAATATTTTATGTTGCTTTATGTCTCTTTAGTGCAAATATTTTTCTTGCGCATGTTACGTACATGTGTAATGTGCCTAATGAGCAATACGCCAATGCAGAGTGTTCGGAAACCTCGGCTCTCGTACCACCTAATCTAAAATACTGTACTACCAGCTTATATGTTAATAAATGAGCAGCAAGTAGTCGGGACACTGATCAGACGCCACAGTGATTTGTGCCCACATTGTTTGTTCAGGCCTTTCCAACCAAGGAGACAAGAATCGCCCTCAACTTGGCCTTCCCAACCAGGGAGATAAGAATCGCCGGTTGACCCTCAACCGGCACAAGCTTGGAACAGCGGGAGTCACGACATTTGAAAGATATTAGTGAGAAACTCTCTCTGATTCTAACGTCAGTTAAAATTGACTGATGTGATAAAGAACAGAAATATCCAAAGCCATGAGACAAATACTGAGACAATACGCCCGGCCCTGTCAGAAATGACTCAAGTACTCAATAATAAATCAACAAATATTACGACAAATACAGAGCAACACAGTGCTATGCTCAAAAGAACTCAACTAGCACAGACAGAAGACCAGGCATTGAAGATCAAAACACACTGGTCAGACTAATGGGATTTTAAATTTAAGAAACAAGAGGAAGCTTTCTTGAATATGGTTAAAACACAAAGGTCACCAGGAAACATATGAAAGGACAGCTTTTCGGAAGTAACAATGTGGTTCCAAGAGATATGCAACGAAAGACATTCATAAATGAACATCCGGGTCAAAAAGAAATTAGAGCGAATGCAGCTTTAGATGACTATAATGCAGAAATTGAGCTTTTAAAATTAAGAACGGACCAAAACAAAGAACTATATGAATAGATAGACAAAGAAATGAGCGACTTCATAAAGGAGAAGAGTTTAGGGCAGACAAATGAACTTTTAAGCAATATGCAGATATATGGGAAAAAGAAATAATTCGCAATGAATGTATCTCTAAGAGGTGGTGGAGAAAGAACGAAAACTGGTTGAAGAATTATGAGGAGGACTTCAAAGAAGAATATAAAAATCAAAACCCAATTATCAAGGCCATGCAAACTACGAACAGACAGGACAGACAAGAGGGACCGATTCCTGCCAGAAATCAGCAGGCGGACGATATTGCCGCTCGAGTATGCGCCAAGAAGACCAGAAATAAGCAACGGAGAACAACGGCAGAACAATGAGATCTCTCTCCAAAGACACTCTAGTGGTACAAACGCAGAACCGCACCAGAAACAGTCACGAACAACAAAACAACTACATTGATAATTTTTTTGGAACAGAGCGACAGTACAGAGACCCTAACTTAACGGGAGGTAATAAATCCATCGTCAAAATATTTAACTTGTCAAAAAGAAAATTGTCCCCAGAAGAACTTTCCATCTTGTCGAAGGATCTCAAATTTACACCGACCCCTGAAAAACAAAATTTTCAAGAAATAAAAACGGTTATTAACGAAATCATTAGAAAACTGAAATATAAAGAATATTTTATGACAATGACTATGAAGACGTTGACTTTTTAGTACCAAATAAGAGCGGGTTTTAACACCCAAAAGGCTGAAACACGGCACTTGAACAATTCATTACAACGATAAACAAATTTACAATGATTTAGTTACCGACAAGTATAAAAAAAAAGGTAAGAGAAAAGTCCAGGGAGTGCCACAATCACAAACCGCAGCCCTTCCCAGACCCCAAGAGGAAGAGGAAACCGACAAATCTAAACAAGCACAAACCGAACAAACGTACGAAAAACACTAAGATTAGCTCTCTCTTCCCCAAGCGAGGTAATCGCAATACTAAAAGGACTGAAAAAGACAAGAACAAATTGACACACGGAAAGACATACAACAAATCGCTTCGTAGAATAAACCACAAAGCAACAAAGAGTAAGACTAACACCGGGACCACCGCCTTAGAACGGTCGGTAGAGCAAACCACCGGGGGGTTTAAAGCACTTTTACAGCTAGCTAACTTCACCCTGGGTCCCGATGCTACTCTTAATACAGAAATACATAAAAATTCGGTTCGCATAAAGGCTCCCAACTCAGTCAATGCATCAAAGCGAAAACATAAAAATCAAATTAATCACTATAATAAACAAAGACGAGTACTCATGGCTAATTCTACTGTATGCCAGAGTAAATGAAAACCAATAGTTGAACCACGGCGGGCCAAGCCAAAGACATATCGTCAAGCCCCAACCTAACATTAAATGAGCTGAGTATTTCGAGCTTACAAAATGATGAAACAATTATCATCAAAGAAGCAGACAAAGGGAGAGGGGGTGGGGTCATAGTTATTATGAATAGGGACTATTATAAAAGGAAAGTACTTGAAATGCTTGAAGATAACGCTTTTTATAAAGAAGCTAACAATGACTGTTCAAAAACTACATTTAAGAATATAAAATCTTTGATTAAACCTTAGCGACGAAATAACAAGACACGAAATTGATTGTCTGCTAAATTTCGAATGCAGATCAAGCTCCTTCTGTTGTCTTCCGAAAATACATAAAAGTAACCTCAGCAAGGAAAAAATGTAAAGAAACAAATTCGACGGACTTATTTAGAACTAAAAGATCCATTTGATTTGAAAGTCTGACCTATTGGAGCGGGTCCGGTTTGTGAGACACATAGATTATTTCATCTAATTGATATATTATTAAAACCTCTAATTAAACATGCTAAAAGTTATGTAAGAGATGACATTGACTTTCTCTCTCATTTACCTTCGGATACAGATCAAAATAAAAGTCAAAAAGGATTGCCTTTGGAAACTAAGATCACGAAAATACAGTTTTCTATGATGTCATAAATCTGTATACAAGTATCACAATGTCTTGGATTAGAAGCAATAGAATTTTGGCTAGGAGTCCAACTGTTGGTTTTCGTTTGCTCCAGCATTTCAATTATTTCTTGCTTTCGATTCCTCATCGTTGTTTCATATCTGTATTCATTAGACTTTTATGTTCTCGGAGATGTTGCACTGATGAATCAGAAACCCTTTACGCGGACTGAACAAATTCTTGTGTATACCACGAAAGAACTAAAGGCGAGGGTGTTGGCCTCGTAAAATCGATTTAAGTTCTCCCAGTAAGGTTTTACTGGCCGTTCCAAGACGGTGCTTCTGCTGTGGTTTACAATTTCTGTCAATGTATGTCTTTGCATGTATATCCTGGTGATTTTTTTTTTTTTTTTTTTTTTGGATAGTCATTTAGCCATTTTTTTTGGAAAGAAACTGTCCTTCTGGCTTTCTGCTTGTGGTGTTTTGATTGTGGTGCCGATGCTTTAGGTGCGTACGTCTTTCCGTTTGGTGTCTTGGACGGAAGGTGTTAGGTAATTGCATCGATTCCTTATCATTGCCTTCTTTGTATTTAGAAAACTATAACTTTCATTACTATAATAAATTTTATAACCAAGTAAGATGTACTGCTGGGGATATAAAGTTTGCCCCAACGTACGCGACATTGCTCTTGGGTTGCCTGGAAGAGAAATTGAACAAAAACTTGGAAGAGACAGAGAAAGAATTTTCGATATACATTAGGGGACAATGGAAATGATATGTGGATGATTGCTTCATTCTGTGGAGTAAGTTCTTTCAAGAACACGATTTTCAACATCAGTTAAATTGTTGCACCTAGACAAAAAATTTACATGAGTAAAAATAAATTGCTATATCTAGACATACTTGTAACTAAAATCAATTTGAAATTAATCACTAATTTATACTACAAAGAAGCAGATGCTCAACTATACCTTGATTTCAGATCTTGCCACCCGAGTCATACTAAATGTAGCATTCCCTATAACCTAGCACAAAAAATATGTACTATAGTGTCAGATCCCAAGTTAAGAAACGTAAGCTGGCAAGAGCGCAAACAATCATTATTGAGCAGAGGCTATCCCATAAAACTCGTTGTTCTAACGAGCACTTACAATGTTTTGAGCAGGAATATGAAAAATATCAGAATTTTTTTATCTGAAAATCTTCATTTTTTGGATGTAAAATGTTCGATATATTTGAATAGGCGTGTTTTCGTAATGTGTTCTTAACAAAGAAGCTGTTGTAATGGAGTCAATTTTCATGAAATGTCAAATCCTGTTTTCCCAGAAAACACGTTTGACATTTCATACAAATTTTCACGAATAAATACAATTTGCATTAAATGTCAAATCCTGTTTTCTAATTTGCAGAAATGTCGAATGGAGACAATTTTCATAAAATGTCAAATCCTGTTTTCTGGGAAATTTAAGAAAAATGTTTCAGTGTCTTGTTTGCTGAATTTGCCCTAAGAGTGGCCGTTACATTGTAACCCCTAGATTACTTGGTAAATCTTACCGCAAAGGACTTATAGAAATATTTTTAACACAATTTATTTTTTCACATGGTCAGATACACATTTCTTTTCACAGAATCAAAGAAGTTATTTTTTCCAAGTTTCAAACAACTATTAGATCAAACTAGCAGGCTTTCAAGTCCAATTTCGCAAAAAAAAACAAACAAAAAAAAACAAAAAAAAAAACAACAAACAAACAAAAAAAAAAAAAAAAAAAAAACAACAACAAAAAACAACAACAAAAACAACAACAACAAAAAACAAAACAAACAAAACAAACAAAAACCGAAAAAAAAAACACACAAAAAAACACACACACACACAAAAAAAAAAACAACAACAAAAAAAAAAAAAAAAAAAAAAAACTAGGTCAAATTTAATTAAAAAGATAACATCAATCATGGTTATTTTCAAGGCATATAAGGTATGAAATAAGAAATGTACTTGTTTCACTGCATAGGTCTAGATAAGGGAGGGTATCCTGTAAATATTTTTCTTATTTCTCCATGAAAACATACGTTGTGGGTACTCATTAGAAGCGCCTCGCCGAGGCGCCTCTAATGAGTACCCACAATATGTTTTGTGGAGAAATAGGAAAAATATCAATACTTTTGGATTGAAAAAAGCGCCTTAACTAGTGAAATGTGAAATGAAGTCATTTTTTGCTACAAATTATATCCTGCATCTGGCTTTCATATACCAAGCATACTAGCAGTAATTGGCCCCGAAATACTACAACTGCACAAAAGCGAGTAAGAGATGCTTTCAGATATATGTGGTTATTGAGGACTGAGGGACTGGAATGCTTTAAATCAGGGCCCAGTTGTTCAAAACTAACGGTGTCGTTAGTTACGTAAAGTTAAAACTTAGATCATTAAATATCGAACATATGCTAATATTTTGCTAAAAAAATGTGAGTAGCTTTTGTATTTGCAAAAGCTACTCACATTTTTTCAGCAAAAATAACTGTGAATTAGATATTGTACTTACTAGAACATTTAACATTTTGACCACTAACGAGCTCGTTAAGCTAACGACGCTTTGTACAACTTGACCCAGGATGCTAAACTACTAATATACACATAACAGCCTCAAACATAAACTGAATAGTCCAAAACGTTACCCACCTGAACATTTGGAAACTACCTAACTTTCACGATTTGGACAAATATTACACACAAGAAGATTGCGACTCGAATATAATGCACTAAATCATCATCTGTATCACAAACACTTGATAAACAGTCCCCTTTACTCTTTCGGGGAACGGGAAACGCTGATGCACTTTCTGCTACAATGTACAAAATATAGCCAGTTACGATGTAACCTTTCCGTCTTACCTTACACAATACCTCGTACATAGTATTTGAAGCACGTGCAACTCTTTATTGCTGCAACGAAACGAGTCTCGACAAATGAAGTTAACAACGATCCTAACAACCACGACCTTTGAGATTGCTCAT